>BHFT01019915.1:0-19517 GCA_004320025.1 Laticauda laticaudata
GGAAGGAAGGAAGGAAGGAAGGAAGGAAGGAAGGAAGGAAGGAAGGAAGGGGACAAGAGGATGACTCTGTAAACTGCTTAGAGAGGCTGTAAAAGCACTGTGAAGCAGTATATAAGTGCTATTGCTAGTGCTATTGCTTTACACTTATGACCGCTACAACATCCTCGTGGTCACATGATCAAAATTTGGATACTTGGCAACCGGCTTGTATTTATGACAGTTGCAGCATCCCTGGGGGTCACGTGATCCCCTTTTGTGACCTTCTGATGAGCAAAGTCAATGGGGAAGCCCGATTCACTTAATGACCAGGTTACTAACTGCCATGATTCACTTAAAAACTTGTGGCTACTAAGGGGCAAAATTCACTTAGCAATAATCTTGCTTCTCGACAGTTAATTGGGGGGCTAAATTATGGTCGTGAATCGAGGACTATCTGTAATCCATGGAACGACTTGCCTCTAGAAGTTGTGGGTGCTCCAACACTGGAGGTTTTCAAGAAGAGTTTGGATAAACATTTTGTCTGGAATGGTCGAGGGCCGTGGTGGCTAACCTCTTTGGGCTCCTGTGCCAAAAATTGTGCGTGCACTTGCGCTCGCGTGCCAGCACCCAGAAGGCAATGTGCATGGCCCCCCATATGCACGCAATCTCCCCGCCACCCCCTTACCTGCACTGCGCCTCCCAGCTGATTTTCGGCCTCCCAGAGGCTTGAGGAAGGCTTCTGCAAGCTTTGCAGGCTGAAAAATGGACCCGTTTAGTCATTTCTGGTATTTCCAGAAATATAGGAAGTGACAAAACGGGCCTATTTTTCAGCCTGCAAAAGCTTTCCTCAAACCTCTGGGAGGCAGAAAAAAAGCCTCAAACAGCCTAAAAATCAGTTGGGAGGCGCGCACATGTGCAGTGACGTCAGTTTGCCTTGCGGCTTATGTGCTGGCACAAATGACTCTGCATCCCACCTGTGGCACGCATGCCATAGGCATTACGGGTACAGGGTCTCCTGCTTCAGCAGGGGGTTGGACTAGATGACCTCTCAGGTCCCTCCCAACTCAGTCATACTGTTATTCTGAACAACTTGCCTCCAGAAGTTGTGGGCTCTCTCTCCCCCATCACTGGAAGCTTTTAAGACATCACACGGCCATTTTGTCTGAAATGGTGCAGGGACCTCCTGCCTGAGCAGGGGGTTGGACCAGATGACCTCCCAGGTCCCTTCCAACTCTGTCATTGTGTTCTTTCGAGAAACTCTGCCCAGAAGGAACATCAAAGCACTTGCTAGAATTTGGAGCCAACTGAACAGATAAGATTATCCTCATAAGAATTTTGGGAAGTAAATAAGTGTTTTGACTGATACACAAGATGAATCCTTATAGTTCTGAATCTCAGGGTGAATATTATGAATGCAGGATGGATTTATCCCGGCTGATATATTTCTGGCACGGGGAGGGCAGAGCCAAAAACAGAAGGCAAGGCAAAGTGTCTTGGCTGTCAGCCCCAGGTATAAATAACCTACCTCAACATCTTTTATTTTCCGGGGAGAAGATTCACTCAACCATCAAACCCTCCCTTCCCCTTCGCTGTCTAAAGTTAATCGGGAGGGCTGCCAAATTATTTGCTAGTGCCAAATGTTGAGCTGAGTTTTAAAAAGATGCAAAATCTTACATCCATTTTTAGAACAGGAGGCAGAAGGCTCCCTTGGGGGATTTAAGATTTCTCCTGGGGTCTCCGTGCAAACTTCATCCTCACCTTGTCTCTGCTTTCATTCACTGCGTCAACTTACGACCACATTTTTTTAGCTTCAAATTTCCCAGGGAAACATTGGTTCAGTGACCCAAAGGTATTCACTCTCTCTTTTTTTTTTTTCCCCCAAGAGGCAGCTGGACTTCCTTGTTGTTCCTTTGAAGACATTTCGCTTCTCATCCGAGAAGCTTGTTTACCTCTGACTTGGATGGTGGGGAATGGAAGGATTTGTACTCCTTGCAGACAGAACTGGTCATCCGCA
This sequence comes from Laticauda laticaudata, assembly GCA_004320025.1. Taxonomy (NCBI): domain Eukaryota; kingdom Metazoa; phylum Chordata; class Lepidosauria; order Squamata; family Elapidae; genus Laticauda; species Laticauda laticaudata. Next base: position 1,994 of record BHFT01019915.1, read on the forward strand.
TCCTTTTTAGAGAGTCACTGAGATTACTTGAACCCTGNCCTCTTGGGAAAAAAAAAAAAAAAAAGCATCTTTGGGACAACTGGGACTTGGATGATGGAGAATCTCCACAGAAACCATTTGTTGAGTGACTATTCAAAGTTACAACAGCACTGAAAATATAGTTATGGCTGTTCTGGTTGTTTGCATTTTTTTTAGAGGGTTGTTGAGGCCACTTGGAGGTTTGTCTGTGTCTTCAGGGTCACCTGAGTAATGCAAATGGGTGTGGAGCCAACAGGGAAGGGACACAGGGAAGAAAACATCTGCAGCCAAGAAGGCTCCACACCCATTTGTGCTGCTCAGGTGACCCACAGACAAACCTCCAAGAGGCCTCAACGTCCCTCTAAAGGATGCAAATGATCAGTTGTCTGCAAGGAATATCAATCCTTCCGCCACCATCCAAGTCAGAGCTGAAGAAGGTTCTTGGATGAGAAGCGAAACATCTTCAAAGAAAAACAAGGAAGTCCAGTTGCCTCTTGAAAAAAAAAGCAGCACCTTTGGGACAACCACATCCTGGATGACAGAGAATCTCCATGGGCATTAAGTGAGTTTATGACCTTTTTTTGCCACAGTTGTTAAGGGAAGCACTGCCCTGGTTAAATTACTCCAAGTGTTGTTCAGTGAATTCCAGCTTCCCCATTGACCTGGATGGCCAGACAGTTTGCAAAAAGGAATCGTGTGACTATAAAAATGGGAAGCCCTGGGGGAAAAAAACTAGAAAAATTGGGGGAAAAACCTGATTTTTTTCTGTTTTTTTACCCCAAAGCTGTTTGGAAAAAAATCTGAAAAAACGAAAAAAACCCACTCCAAAATCTGTTATTTTTCCAGTTTCCCCCCTCCCAGGCCTTCCCGTCTCTACACATCACACTGCAACCATCAAAAGTACGAGTCAATTGCCAAGCGTCTGAATTTTTCATCATGCAACCATGGGGATGCTGCAATGGTCGTAAGTGTGAAGAACGATCCCGAGCCACTTTTTCCAGTGCTATCCTTTGAACGGTCTCTCTAAACGAACTGTCGTAAGTCGAGGACTACCTGAATTTTGGTGAAAACGAGCTATCAGCCCATCTGGTCCTACCGAAACACCTTTGATTTGGTTTGTTTCCTGGATAGGATCTAGGTTTAATGAATGTTTGTCAACGTTGATCCAATGGGTGGGAAATTGATCAAGGAGAGAAGCAACTGAGAACTAAGGAGAAATTTCCTGACAGTGAGAACCATTATCAGTGGAACAAGTTGCCACCAGAAGTTTTGAAGAAGAGATTGGATAACCATTTGCCTGAAGTGGTTTAAGATTTCCTGCCTAAGCAGGGGTTGAGCTAGAAGACCTCAAAGGTCTCTTCCAACTCTGCTATATTATGCTATGCTATGCTGTGCTATGCCATGCCATGCCATGCCATGCTACTCTATTCTATATATTTTTATATTCTATATTCTGTTTTATATTCTATTCTATTCTGTATTCTGTTCTGTTCTATTCTATCTTCCATTCTATTCTATTCTGTTCTGTTCTATTCTATTCCTATTCTTTCTTCTCTCCTCTCCCTTTTATTCCTGAATTCAATTCAGTTTTATTCCATATTCTATCTATTCTATTCTATATTCTCTTCTCCTCTATGCTATTCTATTCCATATTTCTCTTCTCTTTTCCTCTCCTCTCCTCTATTCTTATTCTTATTCTATTCCTATTCCTATTCTTTAACAACGGATTTTTATTCCTGGCTGATCCAGAATCAACTTTTGGACCAGTATCGTAGCTCCATTTATCTATCTGCAGCAACGTATTTTTAAAAACTGTCCTTTTATAAAAAGAAGCATGCAGAGAACCTTGGTTTGTATAACTGGCTTTTTTCTTTTTCAAAAAAAAAAAACCCCCCCCGGAACAACTCATCACAATTAGCGACCAAGATCTGAACAAAAAATGCTTAAGAAATTTCCTACTGTCCATTTAACAGGGGAAAAGCCACATCCGTCAGGGTAATTTGCTGCTCTCTGGGAAAGCCGTTCATGATTTAATTAAAATGGTTTTTTGCAAAGGGCAAAGGCAACTTGCTGGGCAGTTTCTGTCTTTGCTGCTGCTGCTGGCTGGCTGGCTGTACGGCCCTTTTTTCTCACACTCCCAAACAAATACACCCACAACCCACACAAACACTTGTGTCAAAAGTTCCAAGGAGGAACGCTGGAATCTTTGCACTCCACATTTTCTGGGAAAAGATTTAAGAAATCTTTGCTCTGTTATTAGGAGGAGCCTTCACAAATGGTTCTGCCCTCTTACAGGCAATCCTTGCTTTACAACGATTCTCTCAATGACTGTCCGATGTGACGATGCTACCCGAAAAAAGCGACTTACAAACGGTCTTTGCACTTATGACTGTCGTGGCTGGACATATGACACAGCTGAGCAGTAGAAAGCAAGACAGAGGCAGGTGAAGGATGCCCGATGGGCAAAATTATACCGATGGCAAACCAGTGGGGTTTTTTTTTTGCCAGGCAAAGCGAATAAAAATAAGGGCTTTATTCAAAATTAGTTGAACATCAGTTACACGCTAAAAGTGCGCCCCGACAAACAAGTCATCCAATGCAAGAGGCTTGTCCAATGATTAAAAAATAAAAAATAAAACTCCACGTTGAGATTGTGAGTGAACATCTTTGGGAAGGTTTACTCTTTGTGATCTTCAGTAATCCGCCCTATGAGCCAATATTAAATCAGATTCGACATTCCCTGTTTTATCTCCGTTTTAACCCTAAGCCTAACCCTAACCCAAAGTCACTCAGTCTGTTTCCATGCCTTAAATGGGACTAGAACTCACTGTCTCATGGTGATTAGTCCAAGGTCACCAAGCCAACTTTTGTGCCTAAAGTGGAACTACAACTCACCATGTTCCACCTTCAGCTTGATGCTTTAACCACTACACTAACTCTCTCACACTGATGGACTTCAATTTCCAAAATGCATCGCAATTCCTACAATGCCCCATCCAACATAGATAGGAAGCTTCAATGTCCAAAATTTCCCCAGCCAACAGATGGATGTCTCCTCCCAGAATTCCCCAATCAGTATATACATGGAGCTCAATTCCTAGAATGCTCCAGCCAGCATAGAGGGACTTCAAATCCCAGAATTCCTCAGCAAACACAGATGGACTTCAACTCCCAGAATTCCCTATCCAGCCTTGCAGCCAGTAAAAAATAGAAATTGCACACTTATTACAGCAACTTATTGGGGTATAGAGCATCTTATACTCAAAGTGAGATTAGAATATGGGTCTATTGGGGATCAAAAGGGAAAACTCAGGTTTCTGAGTGTCAGCTCTGAAATCTTAAATTTTTCTTTTTTGATTCTAAATAGCTCTGAAAAACTCCACTTCTGGATGTGCAGTTCAGACTCCTGAACGATTTAGCATAAGCAGTCGCAGGAGGAGAGCCATGTTAGCCTACTAAAATTAGGAATCTGTGAGTACCTTTCCCAACAAACACAATTTATTCAAAAGCCTCAGCTTTTGTAAGCTGCAATTTCCTCTGATTTTTCAGGGTAGCAAAGATCTTCTCCAGTGTGAAAAATTACTGGCTATTTCGAGTGTTCTCTTATTACCGCTATAAATTGAGATACAGAAGAAGAGACAGCTGTGCTATCTCCTTGCCAATCTCTTGAAATATTAATTAAATCCAGCATGTATAAAGAGGCATCGAGAGAAAAGAGAACACTTGAACTGTTTAAAATCAGAGTTTCCCAACCCTTCTTTCTATTAAAATAAATCTTGCTTAGAGGAAAGGTTATTCTTGCCAGCTTTCAGACTCCTGCAAATAACATTTCTGATAATTTGCCATTTTAAAAACCTCCAGGAAGGTTCTACTATTTTTTTTTGCATCAAATATAAGGGATGGTTTGGAGGCTAAAATCAAGAAGAATACAAGGATGGGGTGTCCAAAAGGAGTTTCATCCTGAGAAGGCAAAAATTAAGAAATTATGGTAAACCAAACAGAATCAGTGATTCAAGATAATAATGCAGGGAATGTTATACCTCTGGGCACAAAAACTTCATTAAATTGTTCTTCTGATAACGATCATTACCAGGAGTAAACTTTTGATCATCCAAGGCAGGGTTTCTCAACCATGAGGACTCTTAAGATGGGTGGACTTCAACTCCCAGAATTCCCCATCTAGCATGGGGAATTCTGGGAGTTGAAGTCTACCCATCTTTAAAGATACCAAGCTAAAGAAACACTTTGGAAACTCCAAGTCAAAGTGCCTCAAAAGTAATAAAGCCAATTTTTAAAACCAACACAATTTTCAGCTGTGCAAAAGGAAATTTGAAATTAATACTAATTGAACAAATAGATTTTTTTGCTGATAATTGGGGACATTTCTATTGCTTAGTCTTAGTGGAGAACCAGCTAAATATGAGCCAGCCGTGTGCAGCAGCTGCCAAAAAAGCCAATGCAATTCTAAGTGGGTAATTGTCTCCCTATGTTAGTTCTAGTTCACTCCATGATTATGATGAGATATTTCGGAATCATTCTGGTGTGGATGAGTACTGCATCCAGTTTTGGTTACCACACTATAAAAAAGAGGCTGAGACTCTAGAAAAAGTGCAGAGAAAAGCAACCAGGAGGATTAGGGGAGTGGAGGCTAAAAGCATATGAAGAATGGTTGCAGGAACTGGGCTTGGCTAGTCTAGGGAAGAGAAGGACCAGGGAAGACATGATAGCATCTTCCAATATTTGAGGAGGGGCTGCCCCAGAGAAGAGGGGTTCAAGCTATTCTCCAAAGCCCCCGAAGGCCAGACAAGGAACAATGGATGGAAACTGAACAAGGAGAGATTTCAACCTGGAAATAAGGTTAAACTTTCTGACAGTGAGAACAATCAACCCATGAAAGAGAAGTTGTCCTCAGAAGTTGTGGGAGGTACATCACTGGAGGCTTTCAAGATGGACTCCCATCTGTCAGAAATGGTGGAGGTTCTCCTGCTTGGGCAGGGGGATTGGGCTACATGACCCCCAAGGTCCCTTCCAACTCTGATTATCTGTTATCGGTCTCTACAAGTTCTGATTCAGTGAAATCAGCCATCAACGGGCACACAGAGATAAGCAATGTCTACACACCATTCACAAGAGAAACTCAAAAGGCTAAATGTTCATGATATCTCTTCACCAGCGATCAATCCCCAGATAAGCAAAGATTAACATTAGGATTAACACTAAACCAACAGTCAAGCAGAAAACAACGCCACAAACAAGGAACCTCCTATTCAGAGGAACGAACTAACAGTGAACAACAGCCTAAGCAAGGAACAACCAAGAACACTTCCATCCACACTGACAGGGCAAGCCATTTGTCTATAAACAGAGAGCAAACCCCACCCTCTTCTAATTCTGATGGTGTTACGTAGTTGGGGAATGAAATGTTTGCAAGGAAACAAATAAGCTGAGAGAGCAGCAGGGATCTTTCAAAGTAACTTGCATTCAGAAGTTGTGGGTGCTTCATCATTGGAAGCTTTCGAGAAGACTGGATAGCCATCTGTCAGAAATAGCATAGGGTTTCCTGGTTGAGCAGGGGGTGAGACCAGATGACCTACAAGGTCCCTTCCAACTATTCTATTCTATTCTATTCTATTCTATTCTATTCTATTCTATTCTATTCCTCTTCCTCAACTAGTAGTTCTGTTGGTCTTAAAACAGGTATTCTAGTTCAGGATTGAAAATTGAAACCCCCAGCTGCAAAACCTTTCTGCTATTCATCGTATCGAATTTATCATAATATACACTTCCTCCTCATTTCCTGAAGTATCCAGGATACAAGCAAGGCGGATACAACAATTCTGGTCTGAACCATAATCTGGTTCTCCAACAACACCCACAATCAAACTGTCAAAGGCTTAGAAAATTAACACAAACCAACACTGTCGTTCTCCTACCTAGAAGAACGCTGTCTCCAAGTCTGGAGATTTCACAGGGTTGTCTTCATCAATACAGCTTCTGCCCAATTCTATCGTAAATACACTGATAGAAAGCAGCAATCACACACTACAATTTCCTCTCCGATTTCTACAGCAATGCTTCTCTTTCTAACAGTCTTAAAAGGAGACCTGTCATACCTCTGTTAGAATCTGACTCCGAGGGAGAGGAGGAACAGCCAACAGGGAGTGGGAATGTGGCTCCAGAGGTTGTGGAGGAAACTGGGGAAGGGCACAGGCCAGCTGGGCAGTCAGAGGACGACCCAGGCCCATCCCCTCTTCATCCTAGGGCATCCAGGGAAGAGTGGATAAGGGAGAAACGTGACCGGTGTGGTCTGCAGGGGAGGAAAGGGCCTTGATCCCCTTCATGGGCTGCAGGTGTGAGGACAGGTTAAACGGACGGACATATGTATGGGCCAGTGCTGGAAGCACAGCGTGAAAATATTTCTAGTTTGTCAGTTCTTATCTGAGTTCTGGCGTCCTTCCCAGTGTGTATTTCGATATCTGTGGACATCTTCAAGCCCTTATCCTGCTTTGTCTCCTTAATTGCATCAGTGTGGTTTGTGTTGTTTTTTTCTATTTATAATTTATATGTATTTTGAGTTTGAACAGAAGTTCTTCCTTTTCGCAACTGTTTGTGGGGGAGTTTTTTTCTCCAGTCAATGATAATTGGAGCTTTGAAGCCAAGTTGGAGAAATTAAAGGGACTTTACCTGTTTGTGTGACTGTGTTGCTTTTGTATCCCACTCGAGTCATCACAGGAACCATTGATGTCCTAAAGCTGCTTTTTCCAAAAGGCAATTGGATTTTCCTGGTTTTCTTTTTCCCCTTTGAAAACGTTTTGCTTCTTATCCCAGAAGCTTCTTCAGTTCTGAGAAGTGTTTCCGAGAACAGAAGAAGCTTCTTAAATGAGAAGCGAAACAACTTCAAAGGGGGAAAAAAAAAAAAAGAAAGTCCAGCTGCCTTCTGGAAAAAGCAGCTTTGGGGACAATCATGACTGGGATAATTGACAATCTTCACAAGACATTTATCCGGGACCCATTGATGCACAGGTAGTCTTTGACTTACATCCGTTCATTTAGTGACTGTTTAAACGTTACGGCACTGAAAAAATTGGCTTGCAACTGTTTTTCATTTATGACTTTTGCAACATCCCCATGCTCAAAATTCAGACAAATGACTGACTCATATTTATGACGGCCAACAGTGTCCTTGGAGTTATGTGATTCCCTTTTTGCGACCTTCTGACCAGCAACATCAATGGAGAAATCAGATTCATTTAACAACTGTGTTATAACCTAACTGCCGTGATTCACTTAACTATGTCAAGAAAGGTCGTAAAATGGGACAAAGAACACTTAACAAATGTTTTGCTTAGCAACAGAAATGTTGGGTCTCAACTGTGACCAACTAACTGTGACTCAAATAAGCCGAGGACTACCTGTATTTCTGTATAACATCCAGCTGCAAGAGACTGCGTGTCAGGATTCCGGCAGTTCCCCCCAATTAAATCCTGAGTCTCAAGGCAAACTTTCAAAACTTCCAAAGGATTTATTGGGAATTAACATGCCGGCACTGCCTGAGTGCAGCAGACTCTGAGACACCTCATTCACTGTCACCCTTGACCCTGGTTTTCCTCCCACCCCTGGGCGTATCGTAATTCATATCCTCCAATGGGATACATCCATAGCCAAGAGGCATCAATCAGGCTCTCCGGTTAGAATTTTGCAGCAGCAGAAACTTCGGTCACCTAGTTGCAATCTCTGAAAAACCATGTATGGAATGCACTTTCGATTTCCAAGCTGCCACACTGCTCTTTCAAATCCCTTTCATCCCCTCCCTTGCCTAAAATGGGGCAAAACTCACTTGACAAATGTCTTGCTTAAGAACAGAAACTCTGGGCTCAATTGCAGTCGTAAGTCGAGCCCATTAAAAGCCACGATTGAACCGTTTGTGGCTTTTAAATTCTCCTTAAGAAATCTGCCTGCAAATGCCTTACTTAATTAGTAAGGCAGGCTCCAAATCTTCCTCCCACACTTAATTTGCAAGCCGACCAAAACAAGAATCAGGATTCTGACAGTTACCCCCAATTAAATCCTGAGTCTCGAGCCAAACTTCCAAACTTCAGAAGGATTTATTGGGAGTTAACATGGCTGACTCTGAGGCACATCATTCATTGTCACCCTTGACCCTGGTTTTCCCCCCACCCCCTGGGTGTATCATTCATATTCTCCAATGGGACACATCCATAATCCAGAGTCATCAATCATGCTCTCCGGTCAGAATTTTGCACGGCAGAAACTTCTGTCGCCTAGTTACGATCTTTGAAAAACTATTTACAGAATGCACTTTTGTTTTCCAAGCTGCTGCACTGCCCTTTCACACCCCTTTCACCCCTCCCTTTCTGTTGGCAACTCTAAAAAGACCATAGAAATACTTTCTGAGTCGCCACTGCCATACTGACAAGACCATCGATTGCAATCCAGCTTTTTATCCCTGGTCGCAAGAATCTGCAATCCCAGCTTCTGGGTCCTGAAGCTTTATCATCAAATCTCAGATCCCATCGTCAGGATTCACCCATTCAAAGTGGCCACCCTGGCCTACTGTGGACTCACCTTGGTGGTGTCATCGTGTGACCGCTGGTATCGCTTCCACCGGCCTCCATAAATTCCCGTCAGGCATGACAAACACAACTGGGGCTCGTAGTATTGGAGTGGCTGGTGTTTAACCATGCTCTTCCAGAGGGCCGGTTGCAAATGATCAGATGTCCATCAGGGCTTCCCAGATCACTGAAAAAAGAAAGAAGGTTTAACTGGGTTATATCCTGGAGCAACCTGGTTTGGAGAAACTTCTCAGGAAGGTATCGCCATCTAAGTCAGAGGGCTCCAAACTTGGCAACTTGATGATGGGTGATGTGATGACCCAGGGTGGGATAGAAAAGCAACAAAGTCACACAAACAGGTGAAGTCCCTTTAGTCCCTTCAACTTGGATTCAAAAGTCCAATTATCATTGACTGGAGAAAAAAAACTCCCCCACAAACAGTTGCGAAAAGGAAGAACTTTTGTTCAAACTCAAAATACATATAAATTATAAATAGAAAAAAACAACACAAACCACACTGATGCAATTAAGGAGACAAGGCAGGAAAAGGGCTTGAAGACGTCCACAGATATCGAAATACACACACTGGGAAGGACGCCAGAACTCAAATAAGAACTGACAAACTAGAAATATTTTCACGCTGTGCTTCCAGCACTGGCCCATGCGCAGTTTGTCCTTTTAAACAGTCCTCACAGCTGCAGCCCATGAAGGGGATCAGGGCCCTATCCTTCCCCATAGACCATGCCATTTACATTTCTCCCTTCTCCACTCCTCCCTGCATGCCCTAGGATGAAGAGGGGATGGGCCTGGGTCTTCCTCTGAATGCCCAGCTGGCCTGTGCCCTTCCCCAGCTTCCTCCACAAGCTCCGGAGCCACACTCCCACTCCCTGTTGGCTGTTCCTCCTCTCCCTCAGAGTCAGATTCTAACAGGGGCATGACAGGTGGGCTTCAACTCCCAGAATTCCCCAGCCAGCCAAGATGGCTGGGCTGAGGATTTTTGGGAATTGAAGTCCACCCCCATCTTTAAAAGTTGCCAAGGTTGGAAACCCCTCACATTAAGAAGGAAGGCAAGGAAAATCCATGGCTGAAATTTGCTGGGAGAGGGAGGAGAGGGGCTAAATTTTCTTGCTTTCCACTTGGGGGTCAGAGATTTATAAACCTCTATATAAATCCACAATAAACCCAATAAATCTGAATTACACAATTTCATTACCAGAGTTGTAATTGCATAACTCTCTAAACAGCCCCCAATTGTTGAGGGGTTGCATCAGACCTGGGGTCAAAGGTGACAACTCCAGGCCTGCTATGATAAGGGAAGTTTCACCAGTCGTAAGGTAAATGTTTCTCCTGTCCAGTTTTGTCTGGCTCTAAGGATTGGTGCTCATCACCATTTGCAAGCCAAAGGAGCCAACACTGTCCAAAGACACTTCTGTGGTCACATGGCTAGCATGACTATCAGCCAAGCCGCATAGAACGCTGTTATCTTCCCACCTAAACAGTACCTATTTATCTATTCGCATTTGCATGCTTTCAAACTGCTAGGCGGGCAGTGTTGTGGTTCGCCAGCAACCTGTGCAGACGGCAGTGGAATCGAACAGTGGGATAGAATGGGGATCAGTCCGGGAGTCTGAAGGGGACTTGGATGAGGGTCCTCTATCCAATGCAGAGATGGGGCCAGGACCATCTGGGAGTGGGGTGCTGCTTCTGGAGCCTCCGGAGTCTGGCAGCAGCGAGGTAGAGGAACAGCGGGAGCCTGTTCCCAGTGCGCAGAGCTGCTAGAAGGTGAGAACAGCTGAAGCAGAAGGAACAACTCGGGAGTAAGGCTGGGAGGTGATTGCCCCTCCCATAAGATATAAAAGACAGACAAAGATGATGAAACCTTTGCAGGAAGCAAAGTCATTTGTTCGGTTCAGATTCATTCTTGAAGCTCTTTGTACTTGGGTTAGTTTTCTTTCTAGTTCATTTGACACTTCTGTTTAGAGCAGCACTTCACAGGAACGAAAGGTGGGTGCTTATCTCGAGGAACTGTTTGAGATTCATTACCAGCTGGGAATGAAAATAATTCCCACTGTTGCAATAAAACAAGACTTGTTTTTAAAATAAATGCGTGCATAATTATGGTCTTGGAAGCCTTGGTCAGAACAGGCAGGAGCTGGAGCAAGGAATAGGAGCTCACCCCGTCGTGCAGCGTTCAGGACTCAAACCTCCACTGTCAGCTTCCCAGATGACAAGCTCAGCCTCTTTAACCGCTGAGCCACCACACTCTGACACCTGTCGTACGGCCACAAAAATGTTACGAACCACGAATCCATTCTTAATTCACTACTCTCCCATGATACGCATCAATTGGAATGCTTTAAATCCTGGAATATTTCAAAAAGTTAAACAGAACTAAAGTTTATTAAAAACTGAGATGTGTTGCTACTCATCCAACTCAACGACTTCAGTCAAAATCAAAGTTTGGGTAGGCAGAGAGTCAGAGAGTTGTTGGAGAAAAGTAAAGTCCTACATTTAGGCAAGAAAAACCAAAAGTGCACCTATAGACTGGGTGAAACTAGGCTCAATAGCAGGAACTGCAAGAGGGATCTTGGAGTCTTAGTGGACAACCAGCTAAATAGGAGACAGCAGCCAAAAAAGCTAATGCAATCCTAAATTGCATTAACAGAGGGATACAATCAAGATCAAGGGAGGTACTAATACCACTCTATAAAGCCTTAGTAAGACCACACCTAGAGTACTGCATCCAGTTTGGTCACCACATTATAAAAAAGATGTTGAGGCTCCAGAAAAAGTACAGAAAACAGCAACCAGGATGATTTTAGGGGACTGGAGACTAAAACATATGAAGAACAGTTACAAGAACTGGGCATGGCTAGTCTTGTGAAGAGAAGGACCAGGGGAGACAGGATAGCAAGTGTTCCAATATTTAAGGGGCTGCCACAGGGAGGAGGAAGGGGGTCAAGCTATTTTCTAAAGCCCCTGAAGGCCAGACAAGGAATAATGGATGGAAACTGAACAAGGAGAGATTCAACCTGGAAATAAGGAGAAACTTTCTGACAATGAGAACAATCCACCCATAGAACAGAAGCTGCCTTCAGAAGTTGTGGGAGCTTCATCCCTGGAGGCTTTCAAGAAGAGACTGGACTGTCAGAAAAGGTGCAGGGTCTCCTGCTTGGGCAGGGGGTTAGACTAGATGACCTACAAGGTCCCTTTCCAGCTCTATTCTGATTGATTCAACCAAGAAATAAGGATAAATTTCCTGACAATGAGAACAATCAGAAGTTGCCTTCAGAAGTTGTGGGAGCTTCATCCCTGGAGCCTTCCAAGAAGAGATTGGACTGCTAACTGTCAGAAATGGTGTAGGATCTCCAGGTTAGGCAAGGATCGGGGGTTGGACTAGATGCCCTCCAAGGTCCCTTCCATCTCTGATCATCTGTTATCTGAATGGGCCAACTACTGCCGGATAGACCGCAGGGGTTTCTCCCACAGATTGCAATCGGATAAATAGGACACTGTAAACAGCCATAAATGTGGGCTGGGTGCCGACTCCGAGAAGTGGGATGTCGTGACCATAGATGATGGCCGTCGGAATGAGACCACGTCCCTTTGCTCAGGTGTCCACTGTATATTCAAGCGGTCATTAAGTGAGGACTACCTGTAGTGCCTTAAACTCCTCTCCTAACAGCTGATGGTCTCCGAGGAAATGGGAAGGCGATCGCCGTAATTGGAGGAACAGGGCCGATCCAATGGTTTTCCTTCCCCTTCCCTGGAAGATGTTCTGCTGTGTTACCAACCACTTCCCACGTATCTCGAGCCTCCCCTCTTGGGGGGAAGAGCTCTGAGCCTGGCTCCCTGCCGCCCTGGAAGGAAAGCTTATGAATGATTCAGGCCACGGCTGGTGAGCATTACAGGCGCAGAAAGAAAACAGGAAGCAGGGCATTGAGAAATGAATTATTCACCTTTTGCAATGGGCACCAGGGGAGGCAGAGAGAGGAAGAGGAAGAGAGAGAAAATGAGAGACACAGAGAAAGAGACAAAGAGAGAGAGAAAGTAAGAAAGAGTGACAAAGAGAAAGCAAGAGAAAGAGACAGAGAAAGCAGAGAGTGATAGAGTGAGTGGGTGAGAATAAAAGGCACAGAAAAAGAGATAATGTAAGAAAGAGGTTGATAAAGGGAGAGTGAGAGAAAGAGACAGAGAAAGTAGAATGATAGAAAGAGAGAGGGTGAGAGAGAGAATAAGAGACAAAGAAAGTAAGAAAGAGAATCATAAAGGGAAAGTGAGAGAAAGAGAGAGAGAAATTAACCAAGAGAGATAAGAGAAAGTGAGAGAAAGAGTGAGAGAGAATGAGAGAAACAGAGAAAGTAAGAAAGTGACAAAGAGAAAGGGAGAGAAAGAGACAAAGAGAAAGTAGCAGAGAGAGATAAAGAGAAAGTGAGAGAATGAGACAGAGACAGAGAAAGTAAGAGTGACAAAGAGAAAGTGAGAGTGGGAGAATGAGAGAAAGAGTTTGAGAGAAAGTGAGAGAGAGTGAGAGAGAGGGAGGGAGGGGGAGGGGGGGAGAGAGAGAGAGAGAGAGAGAGAGAGAGAGAGCAGGGAGGGAGGGAGAGAGAGATCCAGAGCAATCCAAAAGCTTGCATGGAGCAATCCATCTTCTCTCCCAAGAGACCCTCCAGATTATTTTACTGTGCGGACATTTACATGCTTGAGGATTTTTCCTAGAAGTCTCCCAACGAGGGAAGGCAGTACAGGTATAAGGTAATCCTTGACTTACGACCACCATTGAACCCAAAATGTCTATTGCTAAGCGAGACAGTTGAGTTTTATGACCCTCTTGCCTCAGTTGCTAAGTGTATCGCTGCACTTGTTAAATTAATATTGAGCCTTTGTGGCACAGTGGTTAGAGTGCAGTATTGCAGGCTAATTCTGCCCACTGCCAGCAGTTCGATCCTGACTGGTTCAAGGTTGACTCAGCCTTCCATCCTTCCGAGGTCAGTAAAATGAGGAGCCAGATTCTTGGAGGCAATAGGCTGACTTTGTAAACCACTTAGAGAGGGCTGGAAAGCATGGTGAAAAGGTATGTAAGTCCAAGGGCTATTGATCTCCTTCCTTCCTTCCTTCCTTCCTTCCTTCCTTCCTTCCTTCCTTCCTTCCTTCCTTCCTTCCTTCCTTCCTTCCTTCCCTTTCTCTATCCATCCATACATCCATGGTGTGCAGTAGTTAGAATGCAGTATTGCAGGCAAACTCTGCCTAGTGCCAGCAGTTCGATTCTGACTGGCTCAACGTTGACTCAGCCTTCCATCCTTCCATGGTCAGTAAAATTGGGGGAAAATATGCTGACTCTGTAAACCGCTTAGAGAGCTGGAAAGCACTGTGAAGCGGTATATAAGTCTAAGTGCTATTACAAATGGAGGGAGGGAGGAAGGAAGGAAGCAAGCAAGCCAGCTATAGTGGTGCAGCGATTAGAATACAGTATTGCAGGTTAATTCTACCCACTGCCAGTCATCAGTCCTGACTAGCTCAAGGTTGACTTAGATTTCCCTCCTTCCGAGGTCGCTAAAATAGGACCCAGATTATTGGGGGCAAAAGGCTGACTCTGTGAACCGCTTAGAGAGGGCCAGAAAGCACTGGGAAGCGGTATATAAGTCTTCAATGCTATTGCTAGAAAGCCCGTTGTTAAATGAATCTTGCTTACCCTGCTGATTCTGCTGGTCAGAAGGTCACAAAACGGGATCGCACGACCCATCATAAATCTCAGTCAGCTGCCTAGCATCCGAAATGTAAGTCACACAAATCTGGACAGAGGCTTGCGACAGTCATAAGTGTGAAAAACGGTCTTTAAGTCGCATTTCTCAGTGCCGTCACTCATTGGACTGTCGTATGTCAAGGACTACCTGTCACTCATTGGATTGTCGTATGTCAAGGACTACCTGTGCATGTGTTTACAGCCACTGGACCAGAAGGAAAGGTTTCCCCTTGACAACTTTGGCTGTCTGAATCTTTTCCCTATTAATGGCACATCTGGTTCGAAGCCAAGACACTTTAGTTTTGACAAGGCCGGGGAGACAAAATAATCTGCATGGTATTAATAGGATTCCCTGGAAAGGAATTCTAAGGAAATTCGTCTGGGTTCAACAAAGCTCTACCATCATGGAAGGAAGGAAAGTTTGGAGGGACCTAGGAGGACATTTAGTCCAACCCCTTGTCCAGGAATGGAATCCATTTTATTTTTTATTTAATTACTAGCTCAAAACCGGTGCTTTGCTACGAAACTATGTGGTTGGGCTTAGTTTCTTGGGAGGAAAATAAGGAAAAGAAAATTCTGCCTCTGCCTACCAGCATTATTATTAATAATAACAATATCAGAAATACTAATGCTCTGAGGGTCATTTCGAAAAATCCTTTCTTAGTGAGCCCCTAGAAGCCAAGAGGAACATATGTGCCAAATTTCAAGATTGTACACTTTACAGTTCTGGAGACTTTGCGATGATGTGTGAGGGGTATTTCACTTTTATATTATATATATATATGGATTTATTTGACTCCAGTTATTATTTTTACAAATAACTAAGGTAGTGAACATAAAGAACAGCTTCCTTCTCCTATTTCCCCCACAACAACAGCCCTGTGAGGTGGGTTGGGCAAAGAGAGATAGACTGGCCCAAGGTCACCCAGCTGGCTTTCATGCCTAAGGCAGAACTAGAATTCACAATCGCCTAGTGATTGGCCTAAAGTCACCCAGCCTGCTTTCATGCCTAATGTGCAACTAGAATTCACAAAAGCCTAATGATTGGCGCAAAGTCATCCAGCCGGCAGACCTAGAATTCACAATCGCTATATTGATTGGCCTAAAGTCACCCAACCCACTTTCATGCCTAGGGTGGAACTACAATTCACAATCGCCTTATGATTGGCCTGAAGTCACCCAGTCAACTTTCATGCCTAAGGCAGAACTAGAATTCACAACTGCCTCATGATTGGTGTGAAGTCACCCGGTCAGTTTTCATGCCCAAGGCAGAACTAGAATTCACAATCGCCTAGTGATTGGCCCAAAGTCACCCAGCCAACTTGCAAGCCAAAGGGGGAACTAGAACTCACCATTTTCTCGTGATTGGCCCAAAGTCACCCAGCAGGTTTTGTGCCCAATATATGACTAGAGGTAGTCCTCAACTTACAACCATACATTCAGTGATCATTTGAAAGTTTCAATGACATTGAGAAAAGTGACTTATGACCATTCCTCACACTTTGCGGCCTTTCCAGAAAAAGTCCATGGGGGGAGGGGAGAGGAAGTGTAGCTGGATTCACATAATGACCGCACAATTCACTTAACAATTGCAGCGATTCGCTTATCAACCGGGATGAAAATTAAAATCAGAGGCGGCTCGCTTAACAACCACATTGCTCCGCTGTGGAAACTGTGTGAAAGTCTGCCAGGCTCGATGCTGTTGGTTGTGGAAATTCACACGGGGCAAATTTCTAAGCTTCCCTTCTGAATTAGCAAATGTTTGCAGCAAAGGGAAGCTGCCATCGCTGTTATTCTGACTCAAAACTTCGAGGTCATTTTGACATTTTGCAGACATGCTAAGCAAACAAACAGTCGAGAGTCTGACATCTATTCCTCCACTGCGTTTTCTCTCATTTCATTGAGAAATGTCCCTGGAACAGAATTACGCTTTTAGGTTTTGGAGAAAAAACCATCATTTGGCAAAAATGAAAACTCCTTGGCACGATCCAAAATTCAACCTGCAGCCAATTCCACTGGAACCTCCCGTCTCCTGGTGACTGGCCCAAAGTCACCTATCTGGCTTTCATACCTAAACTGGGACTAGAAGTCACAATTTCCTGGTGATTGGCCCAAAGTCACCCAGCTGGCTTTCATGGCTAAGGTGGGACTAGAACTCCCAGTCTCATGCTGACTGGCCCAAAGTCACTCAGTCACCTTTCATGCCTAAGATGGGACTAGAACTCACCGTCTCCCGGTGATTTGGGGAAAGTCACCCAGTCAGCTTTCATGTCTAAGGCGGGACTAGAACTCACCATCTCCTGGTGATTGGCCCAAAGTCACTCAGCCAGCTTTCATCACTAAGGTGGAACTAGAGCTCACTGTCTCCTGGTTTCTAGTTCAGCATCTTCGCCGTTAGACCAAACTGCCCCTGTACTGCAGTATGACAGGTAGTCCTCAGCTTATGACAACTGGGCCCTAAGTTTCTGTTGTTAAGCAAGGCCATCGCTCAATGAATTTTGCCCCATTTTACAACCTTTGGCACCTTCTCGATACAAATGCATGGTTTTTTTGGACACAATTGTGAAGCAGATCACTATGAATCACCTGCCCATTCGACAACACTACAACCCAACATAAATCCAAGCTGGTTGCCAAGTGCCCTTACTCTGACCATGTGACCCTGAGGATGCTACAAGTTGTAAATGGAAGGACCAGGTTGTAAGTCACTTTTTTTTCCAAAGGGGATATTGTAACTTTAAACAGTGACTAAATGAATGATTGAACGTTACCTTTATAGTTTTTAAAATATGTTTACGTGTGCATAAACAAATGATATTACTGTATATTACACAGTCTCTCTCTCTGTCTCTTCAATTAATGGAGCAACGTATGAAGTTCGCGGCAGGCAAGTGAGAGAAAGTTTGCAGCTATTTAAAAAAAACAAAAAAAAAAAAAAAAACCAGGCTAAATGCAGAAAAATCCAAAATCTCTTCAGGAAAACAATCCCAGCAAATTAATCTTTGAGAGAAGAGGCTGTGCAATTGGCGTCCAATTAGCCAGATGTGTTTTGCATGAGTAACCATGACAGTTTTTAAAATACACACGCAGGCACTCACCCAAAATCCTATCTGAAGAGCCCATTAAAGGCGGAGATAATTGCACCAAGAAACACATTTGTGGTTGTTATGAACTCATGGGGGGGGGGGGG
>BHFT01019915.1:21573-36646 GCA_004320025.1 Laticauda laticaudata
TTTTTTTTTTTTTTGGGGGGGGGGGAGTGAAAAGGTTATTCGCCCCTCTTCCCTTGAAGGTCTTGTAGGTCATCTAGTCCAACCCCCTTGGGCCAAGCGAGAGACCCTACACCAACTTTGCTGGTCAGGAAGTCCAGCAAATGGGGGAATCATGTGACCCCCCCTCGGGGTGCTACGACCGTCGTAAGTACGAGTCAGTTTGCCGAGTGTCTGAATTTAGATGACGTGACCATGAAGGATGCATCAATGGTCGTTAAGGGTGGAAAATGGCCATAAGGCCCTTTTTTTAGTGCCGTTGTAACTTCAAACGGGCACTAAATGAAGTGTTGTAAGTCGAGGACTAGCTGTTGAGGAAAATTTATGTTTTAAAACAGTGCTTCTCAACCGTGGTCCCTTTAAGAGATGGACTTCAACTCCCAGAATTCCCCAGGCAGCAACGCTGCCTGGGGAATTCTGGGAATTGAAGTCCATCTCTCTTAAAGGGACCACAGTTGAGAAACAACGTAGAAAAGGAATGCTTCTAAACTCTTGAGGGTTATGAGAACAATTAACATGTTTTTTTTCCAAACAATATGATTTTTTGGGGGGAGAAAATAAACACAGAGAGACATAATAGTCCTTTGTGCATTTATCTCCACGCTGCGAACGCCCATCAATTCTTTATGAAGGAGAACTGCAAAGGACTTACAAGGATATTCAACCAGGCGACTTCTATTTAATCAAAATGCTTTTAAGAAATTGAGGGGGGAGGGCCTTTCTGCATTATTCCACTTCGCCGGCCCCTGTGTGGTTTTCCTCCTTTAATAATGCGATTTCTTCCCCTTCGACCGACATCCCTCTTCCAGTAAAGCAGCATTAACCTGGGGTTCTCAACATGCCGATGGGAAGAAGGGAAAAAGAAGAAAAGGAGGGAGGGGGAAAGAGGTTTATAGCTGGATGGGAAGGAGGGAAGGAAGGAAAGGAGAGAGAGGAGAAAAGCAAGGGAAGAGGGATGGATGGGTAGATAAAGAAGACAGATTAGATAGATAGATAGATAGATAGATAGATAGATAGATAGATAGATAGATAGATAACAAAGGAAGGAAGGAAGGAAGTAGGGAGAGGGAAGAGAGGAAGGTAAAGAAAGGAGAGTGGAAGGAAGAAAGGAGAGGGGAGGAAGAGCTAGAGAGGAAGGAAGGAAGGAAGGGAGGGGAGGGGAGGGAGGGAGGAAGGAAGGAAAGGAAAGTAAGGGAAGAACAGGAAAAGAAGGAAAGAGGGTAGAAAGGATAGGGAGGGAGAAAAAGAAAGAAACAGAGCGATGGAAGGAGCAAAAATGGAAAGAAGGAAGGAGAGAGAAGGAGGGAAGGGAGGAGGGAAGGGAGAAAAAGAAGAAAGGAAAGGAAGAAAGGAAAGTGAAGGAAGAACAGGAAAAGAAGGAAGGAGAAGGAAGGAGACAGGGTAAAAAGGAGAAGGAGAGAGAGAAAGAAAGAAAGAAAGGGAAGGAAGAAACAAAATGAAGGAGAGAAGGATGGAAGGAAGCAAAGGAAAAAGAAAGACATAAGGAGGGAGGAAAGGAGAAAGGAAGTACAGCTGAATGAAAGCAGGGAAGGATGGAAAGCAGAAGTGGGGGGAAGGAAAGAAGAAAGGAAGGAGAGAGAAATAAAGGGAGGGAGGGAAGAAGGGAGAAAGAGAGAGAGGGAAGGAAGAAGGATTTATTTGACACCTTTGCAATGAACCAGAGGCTTCTGTACTACACACACAAAAAGAGCCAGGCTCACACAACCCACAATGGTGTTTTGTTTCTTTGCAGCCGGCCCTGAGGAGCCGGCCTGCAGGGTAAAGATAAAGCAGGGAGGACTGCTTTGAACCCTCCCAGCGGCCTTGGCTTGGGCTTCCTGGGCAAGGAAGAAGGGAGCAGAGCCTTCTGCGGAGGGAGGACAAAAGGCCTCTGAGTCAGATAAAAGCCTTCGGATGGCCTCCCACCCAACCGGAGACGATCCGGGACCAGCCGCCACCAGTCCCATATCAAAGAGGGGCTTTCTTTCTCCACCGAATGGATTCCAGCAGTTAAATCAGGAGTCTCGAGCCAAACTTCCAAAGGATTTATTGGGAGTTAACATGCCGGCACTGCCTGGGTGCAGCAGACTCTGAGACACCTCATTCACTGTCACCCTTGACCCTGGTTTTCCTCCCACCCCCTGGGCGTATCGTAATTCATATCCTCCAATGGGATACATCCATAGCCAAGAGGCATCAATCAGGCTCTCTGGTTAGAATTTTGCAGCAGCAGAAACTTCGGTCACCTAGTTGCAATCTCTGAAAAACCATGTATGGAATGCACTTTCAATTTCCAAGCTGCCACACTGCTCTTTCAAATCCCTTTCATCCCCTCCCTTGCCTAAAATGGGGCAAAACTCACTTGACAAATGTCTTGCTTAAGAACAGAAACTCTGGGCTCAATTGCAGTCGTAAGTCGAGCCCATTAAAAGCCACGATTGAACCGTTTGTGGCTTTTAAATTCTCCTTAAGAAATCTGCCTGCAAATGCCTTACTTAGTTAGTAAGGCAGGCTCCAAATTTTCCTCCCACACTTAATTTGCAAGCCGACCAAAACAAGAATCAGGATTCTGACGGTTACCCCCAATTAAATCCTGAGTCTCGAGCCAAACTTCCAAACTTCAGAAGGATTTATTGGGAGTTAACATGGCTGACTCTGAGGCACATCATTCATTGTCACCCTTGACCCTGGTTTTCCCCCCACCCCCTGGGTGTATCATTCATATTCTCCAATGGGACACATCCATAATCCAGAGTCATCAATCATGCTCTCCGGTTAGAATTTTGCACGGCAGAAACTTCTGTCGCCTAGTTACGATCTTTGAAAACATTTGTGGAATGCAGTTTCGGTTTGCAAGCTGCTGTACTGCTCTCCCCTCCCTTTCTGTTGGCAACTCAAAATAGAAATATTTTATGAGTTGACAATGTGTGTATTTCCAGCCAGAGGTGGGCCTGCTACCAGTTCTCCCTGGTTCAGGAGAACCAGTAACTAATTTTATGGCTGTTTTATGGTCGATTCGGTGAATGGGCAAATCCCACCCCTGGCTGACCCTGCCTACCCAACCCCGGACCTCCCAGGAGTCTCCACAAGGCCTGTTTTGGACGCTAGGTAAGTACACGGTCTGCATGGAGGCACTGGAAGGCCTGAAACGGCCTGTTTCCTGCTCAAGGAAAGCCTCCGGAGCTTGGGGAGGGTGAAAACAGCCCCCCCACCATGGTGCAGGAGGCCAAATAGGCCACACCCACTATGGCCACACCCACCGAGCAATCGGGCAGAGAACCCATTGCTAAAATTTTTGAAACCCACCCATCTCCAGCTAATGGTCACAGGACAATTAAAGGTTCCTTTTGTCTTCCTAGAATAGCACAACTCAGTGTCCCATATCACTGGACGACAACATCACAAGCTTTGCGGGATCACAACAATTGGCCAAGGAACACCCAATGTTGGTCAAGGAATACAGGAATACTCAATGTTGGTCAAGGAACACACAAACAGTCAATGTTGGTCAAGGAACATCCAACTTTGGACAACACACAGTGTTGGTCAAGGAACGCATAGCATTGGTCAAGGAATGCCTCACGATGGTCAAGGAACACCCAATGTTGGTCAAGGAACACACAATGTTGGTCAAACAACACCCAACGTTGGTCAAGGAACACATAGCATTCATCAAGGAACATACAACATTGGTCAAGAAACACACAATGTTGGTTAAGAACACACAACATTGGTCAAGGAACACACAATGTTGGTCAAGGAACATATAATGTTGGTCAAGGAACACATTAGTATTGGTCAAGGAACACACAATGGTCAAGCAACACCCAATGTTGGCCAAGGAACACATAGTATTGGTCAAAGAACACCCAACGTTGGTCAAGGAACACACGTTGGTCAAAGAACACACAATGTTGGGCAAGCAACACACAACGTTGGTCAAGGAACACACAATGTTGGTCAAGGAACACACAAAAACATCACGTGATCAGGGGGATGCTGTAACGGTGTGAAAACGTGTCACAAATCACTTTTTTTCAGTGACTTTGAACTATCACCGAACAAACGACTACAAGTATGAAGGCGACACAACACCCTGGACTCACAAATCATGCCAACCTAAAGAGTGGGAGGTTTGCTACACAGGAAAAGACAGTTTGTGTGTGGCCATTTGATTTGTACATTGAATAAACGAACAAATTTATTCACTTATTTATTCATTTATGCACTTCCAGGATGTAACTTGCCCTACAATTTTCCAATGGGGCCAATCTTGCCAGAATTTTAAAAAAGCAAAAAACAAAAGCAAAGTATAAACAACCCCTAATTAAACTAATGAATGCCCTGGTAAAAAAATAAACTTTAAAAGTCAAGAAATTAACAAGTAAAACATTTCAGATTGAACAATTAACTAACAATTTTAAGCCAGGCCAGCCTGTGTCTTCCCTGGTCCTGTGCACCCCATACACCCCAGTTCCCCATCCCTGTGATGACCAGGGTGTGATACAAAAATAAAAAAGTCACAAAAGTAGAATAAATTTCCTTTCATGCCTCCAACTCTGCCCAAATGTCCAATTATCCTCAGCTGGAGATCAAACTCTGCCAAAAACAGTCTAGGAAGGAAAGAAATGCAGTCCGAACCCAAAGTAAAGATAATTAGGAATTTAAAAAAACCCAGCACAAACCACACTGAAGTCATTAACAGGGCAGGCCAGGATGATAAATTGCAGACTTTCAAAGGATAACGCCGCACCCACAGTTGGGAGGACCCCAAAACCCAGATAAGCTAACTGAACTGTTGTAAGTCGAGGAATACCTGGAGTGGTATCATCCTTGCTTTCTTTTGCCACAGTCGTTCTGCAGATGTCAACTCATAAAATATTTCTATGATCTTTTTAGAGTTGCCAACAGAAAGGGAGGGGGGAAAGGGGTTTGAAAGAGCAGTGCGGCAGCTTGGAAATCAAAAGCGCATTCCATAAATAGTTGTTCAAAAATAGTAACTAGGTGACTGAAGTTAATCGGAATCCTGACAGCAGGTAGTTTTCGATTTACAATCATTCATTTAGTGACCGTTCAAAGTTAACAATGGCACGGGAAAACGTGACTTTATGACCATTTCCCCTCTTACGACTGCTGCAGCATCATCAGGGTCACGTGATCAAAATTTGGATGCTTGGAAACTGATTCATATTTATGTCCAGGGGTCACGCGCTCCCCTTTTTGTGACCTTCGGACAAGCACAGTCCAGTGGGGAAGCCAGATTACTAACTTAACAACTGCAGCGATCCATTTAACAATGGTGGCAGGAAAAGTTGTAAAATGGAATCAAAATTCACTGTCTCGCTTAGCAAGGGTTCAGTTGTGACTATTAAGACAAGGACTCCCTGGAGAGGAATAATTCTGAATTAAAAGTAGATGACCCAGAAATAAAACACCCCATTTTAGAGTATTAACTGGTCCTTATTTGCATCTAGTTTGCATCTGATTTGCATCTTTTCATGCAGACGCCAAATCATTTTCTTCCTGTCATCGAAAATGGCGAATAAGAGGGGAAAAAAGCCAAGATGGACATGCAGAAAGATGCTAATTTCATTAGAAAGGAAAACCAAGAATTAAGGAGGAATACAGATGGATGGATGGAATTAGGAAAAAAAATATAGAAAGATTTCAACAGCCAATATATTAATAGGGTTAAAAATTCACCACGCAATCAGAGCCTTAAAAAAAAAAAGGAAAATAATTTAAAAGTATCCATCCTGTTCAGCAATACTGTTTACAGGTAGAATACAGGTAGTCCTCGAATTATAACAGTTCATTTACTGACCAAAGTTACAATGGCAGTTGTATGACCGTTTTTCACACTTATGACCATTGCAGCATCCCTGTGGTTAGGTGATCAAAATTTGCCTGCTTAGCCACTGACTCATATTTATGATGGTCATAGTGGCCCCTTTTGTGACCTTCTGACAAGCAATATCAATGAGGGGAAGCCAGATTCGCTTAACGACGGTGGCCAGAAAAGATCTTAAAAAGGAGGCAAAACTCCCTGAACAACTTTCCTGCTTAGCAACGGAAATTTTTGGGCTCAATTGCAGTCGTAAGGTGAGGACTAGATGCCAATGCCTGTTGCTTTTTTTTTCAAGGAGGAATTTCACCCTTTTTCAGGGAGCTGGGTGGTAAAATCTCTGAGCCCAAACCCATATGTTTTGGAGGGATTAATAAAAGATTTCATCAAGGCTTTTAATCAGACCTAAAATAGCTTGCTGGAGTTCTGCCAGAGTTCAGAAGCAGCTGTATTTATTCCCCTCTTCAGACATGGTGCATTTTTCTCTCCCACAAGCTTTCATTCTGGAAACAATTGAAAAATTCAAAAAAAAAAGGCTCCTTCGCTTGATTTTGCTTTTATTTCTTTGAGAAGTTGGCCTGGCATAGGAAAAAAAAAAAATAACTGCATGGAGCCAGCTGGATACGCTTCCATTTGCAGCTAGCAGGGCATTCAGAAGAAGAGAAGGACCATGAAGGGTTTTTCAAGGTTTATAACTATTTTTTTATTTTATTTATTTATTTATTTATCTATTTAGCCAAATGCTTACAATAGAAATAAGAATAAACACAAGTATAAATACATGAAATAGGAACTAATTATTGGGGACAATAGGACAGGGACGGTAGACTTATGCACACCCCTTAATTTTTTGAAGGATGGCCTTTCACTCCCCAGAAAGCCCCAGCCAGCTTGGGTGGACTACAACTCCCAGAATCCCATCAGCCTAGGTTGACTACAACTCCCAGAATTCCCCCATCAACCCAAGTTGATTGCAATTCCCAGAATTCCCCCATCAGCCTGAGTGGACTACAGCTCCCAGAATTCATGTTAACCTAACTAAGGCCCCAGCCAGCATGGATGGCCCACAACTCCCAGAATTTTCCCATCAGCCTAAGTTGACTACACTTCCCAGAATTCCCTCATCAGCCTGAATGTACTACAACTCCCAGAATTCCCCATCAGCCTGAATGTACTACAACTTCCAGAATTCCTGCCAATCTAACTCCCCGAAAGGTCCCAGCCGGCATGGATAGACCATAACTGCCAGAAATCCATCAGCCCAGGTAGACTACAACTCCCAGAATTCCCTCATCACTTAGACTACAACTCCCAGAATTCTCAGAATCAGCTTGGGTGTGGACAACTTCCAGAATTCCTGTCAGCCTGAGTGGACTTCAAATCCCAGAATTCCCTGGCTGGCACAGATGGACTTCCAACTCCCAGCATCAAGCCTGAGTGGACTACAACTCCCAGAATTCTCCTCTCAGGCTATGTGGGTTTCAGTTCCCAGAATTCCCAAGCCAGCTTCAGTTGATTTTAACTTCCAGAAAAATGTCCAGCTGGCATGGATGGACTTCCAACTCAGGATATCCCAGCCAGCCTGAGGGAACTTCAACTCCCAGAATTCCCTAGCCAGGATACTGGCTGGGAAATTCTGGGAGTTGTAGTCCACCCATCTTAAAATCGCCACCGTTGAAAAACACTGAACTACATCCGTGTGAATTCCAACGTGCAAAACTTTCTCATCTGCAACTTGAAACCCACCACCAGAATTTTCAAGGCCGTGTAACTTATGGAATTTGGCATCAAACCCAGCACCTCTCAATGGCCCTTTTCAAATTAAAGCTTGTGTATATTTGTGGGTGCCTTGAACACGAGCAAACTGTTTTGGGGGTCACCAACATTTTCTTCCTTTCTGCCAAAGCAGCTTTCTTGGCCAGATGTAGCAATGGTGAACTGACTTTTGCCCTTCTCCCATCGGCACAGGAATGGCGGCATGGGAACCAGGAGTGGGATTCTACCTGGTCGGACTGGTTCTATAGAACCGTTGTTACAATTCTGCGTGCAGATCATCTGCCGACTCACTCCTTACTTGGCATGCACGCCATCCAACTTGCCTGTGTTTGGTTAAGTTGCTATTTTTCCTTCCCCTCCCCCCGACCACCAGCTGTTCTGGGAGATTTAAATTTGTTAGAAAGCCAGAAATCCTTGGGATTTCTTGCTTTCTAGCTAGCCTAAAAGCAGAGCTGAACCTTCCTTAGGACCGAACCTTCTATTTTCCAGTGCAGACTCAGGTAGCAGATTGAAGAAAGGTAGATCTCTGAGTGAATCTGTGATTCTTTGAGCAACTCAATCTGCCTGCCTGCTTTGCCTGATTTTGGGTAAAAGTTGCTCTTTTTTAAATAAAAAATACAATATTTACAGAAATATTTATAATATTTACATACAAGCCATGCCCAGCCAGTCACATGACCAATCCACACCCACAAATTAAGTCACACCCACAGAACTAGTTGTTAAGAAATTTGAATCCCATTCCTGATGGGAACGTGACCTGCGAATGTTTACAACTTAATACATTTGTCAACCTTTAAAAACCACCTTTCAAATCTCCAAATGAACCAAATCAGGGGCTGAAATTAGCATTTAACTATACTGGAAGTCCAGGTAAAAAGTTTTTAGCAAAGGCAGCTTAGCACACCTGAGCCGTAGAAAACAAAACAAAAGAACCAGGTATCCCAGATTTCTGGATTTTTTTTTCAATCCCCAAATAATTTCTTGAACAGTAGGGTGGAAGTGGCAGTGCCAAGTTTTCCCTGGTCAATAACTTCAACATGCATTTGGTTGCAATTTCCCGAGTCTTGGGTTCAAGCCAGCATCTGTACACCTCTTTGCAAATTGCAACTGATTCAGAAGCAAGATCAGAGCTCAATTTTTTTTTTTTTCTAAGCAATGTTGCATTCTCCTGAAAGAGACGATGAACAAACTGGGATGCTTTGGTTTGTGCGTTTAGCACCCACAAAGAAACAGCTCTTTTCCCACAATCACACCAGTGTGTTGCTGTGATCAATCCCAGCTGTTACAAATGGAAGAGACTGCTTTCTAAAAGTGCGCAGAGGGGGGACTCACACAGGCCACAGGAATAAGAAAAATTCAGCAACAATTGAGATCTTAAATGTGGGTCTGGTTCCACGCACCCAACTAACCAAGAAACTAAATGGCGAGCCAGCGATGCAAGACAGCAGGGCTTATTCGATCGATCTACCAATCAGAAAGGAGCTGAAAGGGACTTTGGAGGTCATGTGATCAAAATACAGGCACTTAGCAAACAACGTTCAGGAAAATCAGCTGGGTGACTTTGGACCAATCACCAGGTGACGGAGAGTTCGAGTCCCACCATGGGAAGGAAAGCTGATTGGATGACTTTCAGCCAATCACCAGGGGACGGTGAGTTCTAGTCCTGCTTGAAAGCCAGCTGGGTGACTTTGGGCCACTCCGTCTCTCCTTTCACCCCAACCAACCTCACAGGGATGCTGTTCTAGGCAAAAGAGAAGGAGGAACTAGCTCAGTTGGTGGAATTCTTGTAACCTCATCCTTCTCTTCTCAACAAATCTTGTTAAAGAAAACCAGATATCATTTGAGAACAGGGGGTGCCATACACCCCATCTTGTTCCTTCCGTGCCACAGCTCGCTTCAGGGGGGTTTTGGAGGGGACATAATCCATGCCTAAGGAAAAAATATTGTTGCTTTTACTTGAAGGAGATCATGAACTCAGAGCTGTTTTCTTCCAATTCTTCAGCCATATCCAAAGGCATCTGTTGGGTTGACGAAGAAACACCCATTTGCCAGCTGTCCCTGAATACTTAAAAGATAATTTCTCCCCAAATGGTGCTTCAAAGTAATACCCCTTGCTAGGACACCCCAGAGATAAAACAATTTAAGGAGTTCAATGTTCTCTTTCATGGGTCGTTGAGCCAAAAATCATCCCTTCCTGAGAAAAAGAGTGAAAAAAAGCTATACGTGACAGGAGGCAAGCAAATTCCAGACTTTTTAATCGCTCACAAATATATAGACAGTGTTCTGACCCAAACCTGGTTCCAAGGAAACAAACACGAAATGGAGGTAACAGCAAAACCTTTTCATGATTCTTTACGAATTCCATTCCTTCCCAGTTAAAAGGCTGTTTCAAACAAATTGTCTCTGATAAGGACGAGCCTTGCCAAGGTGGTTGTAAGGCGAGGAACACGAGATACAATTGCCAAGAAATATTCCAAACACAAAGAGTCTCCAAACACAAACTAAGAGAGTCCGAACGTCCACTAAGACTTGAGTGCAAAAACTTCTTTGCTTCCTGCAAAGCCGGTTTCTCAGCTGGCTTTTATTTCTGAAGGGAGGGGCCATCACCTTGCAGCCTTACTCCCAAGTTGCCCGTGCTGCTGCAGCTGTTCTTTCCCTTGAGGAGCCCTGGGCGCCTGTGCACTGGGCACAGGCTCCTCAGGGACCTCTTCCTCATTGCTGCCAGCCTCCATCATCTCCAAAGGCAGCACTCCACTTCCTGAGGGTCCTGGCCCCCCATCCCTGCATCACACGCAGGTCCCTCATCTGAGTCCTCACTCTCCGAGACCTCAGCCATCCACACCTGCTGCCAGCGAACCACAACATACAGGGACTCCTTAACAACCCGAATTGAGCCTAAAATTTCTGTTGCTAACTGAGTCGATGGTTAGGTATGCCTCCGTTTTACAACCTTTCCTGGGACACTGCAACCATCGTAAGTACATGCCAGTTGTCGAGTGTCTGAATTTTGATCACATGACCATGGGGATGCTGCAACGGAAACGGTCATAATCCACTTGTTTTGGCACCGTTACCTTTGAATGGTCACTAAATGAATGGTTGTAAGGCGAGGACTCTCTGGACCTGTTTAATTGATCCCAGGCTAGACTTCCAATCCATTTTCTCTCCTTTAAGCTGGGTTCTGTATAAAACCACATATAAATCCATATCTCTTCAAGATACATTACTCCAAACTCTGTCTGGACGCTTCAGAGACTTCAGTTCCCATTACCCACAGATAAGAATTCTGGGAACTGTCGTTTAAAGAATTTGAAGAATTTCCCTATATTTCCATCATGTGGCACAGCAGTTAAAAATGCTGAGCTTGTCAGCGGGAAAGCTGACAGTTGACGTTCGAGACCCGAACGCTCATTGAAGGGGCGAGTTCCCGTCCCTTGCTCCAGCTCCTGCCCACCTTGCTCTTTCAAAGTATGAAAATGCAAGTAGATAAATAAGTACCGTTTCTCCAAAAATACGACCTACCCTGAAAGTAAGTCCTAGTTTGATTTTTTTTTTACACATGTGGCCTATATAAGCCTTACCCTCAAAATAAGCCCTAATGAAGATCTCGCCCATGCCAGAGTGGACGGGTAAAAATTAAGCTAGGGTGGGGATGGGGGGGTGGAGCTGCCCTACTACTTCCATTTGAACAGTTGGAGCCAGGCCTCACACACACTTTCGGTATTGTTGGAAAAACAGGAAGTGACAAAACAGGGCTAGTTTTCGTCCTGCAGAAGCCTGCAGAAGCCTTCCTGAAGCCTCTGGGAGGCTGAAAAAGGCCTCAAACTGGCTGAAAATCAGCTGTGAGGCGCATGCATGCACAGTGAGGTAAGTTTGCCTGCAGCTTGCATGCCGGCACAAATGGCTCTGCATGCCACCTGTGGCACGCATGCCATAGGTTCACCATCATAGGTTCACCACCATTTCAGACACACAGCTGTCCAATCTCATGGTTCTTAACCTGGTACACACCCTACTTGTTTGCAGACTTGATGCCTTTCCAAATTAAATTCTTTAAAAAGTCCATGATCGGAGGAGCAGTCCAATTGGAAAATAAATGGCATTGTGAATAAAATGATTTTCAGCACCTCGCCAAAACAGCATACCATCTCTTTCCCGGAGGGGTAAGGCACCCCCACCTCCCAAGCCTTGCCAAATACCTGGTACCCTCTCCCAAATGCCAAAACCCAGAATAACCGGAATGTCACAACCAATCTCGGAAGCTTTCAGCCAAAATTCCACAGCGTAATAGGATTGCTTCAGGTTTAAAAACAAAAATCCATTTTTCCGTTTTCAGGAACCGGTTAAAAGCCGCGTTGTTCTACATCTAGCAAGAGGTTAGAGACAGAGGAAATCACACACTTGTCCTTTCTGGAAACACTGCCAAGATCTTTGCTCTGTGTTTGACAGCAAATCGAGGGGAAAAAAAGGAAAAAATCAGCAGAGCAATCTTTTGACCTGAAAGGTATGGACTTTCTTGAACAGGCAGCAAATATTAAAGCCAAAACATGAAAGCCTCTTACCTGTGCTGGAATTTTGAATATGGTTATAAAAATAACTCAACTAAGCCAAGTCCCAAAACGTGAAACAAATTCTTGGCACTCCGACAAATCGGCCATCAACAGACACGTAGAGATAAACAAGATTTGCACGCCGTCGAAAAAGAGACAACCAAAGAGCTAAAAAGGAAACAGAAAGACCACAACATGCCTCACCAACAACTTCCAAGGGCAATTTCTGTTCCATCGATTGATTGTTCTCACTGTGAGAAAATTCCTCATTTCCAGATTGAAAAATCTCTCCTTGTTCAGTTTCTATTCATTATTCCTTGTCTGGCCTTCGGGTGTTTTAGAAAACCCTACTCCCTTCTAGCACTGATGATGTTACCTAGCTGGGTCAGGAAACGTCTGTAAGAAAACACTCAAGCTCAGACAGCACCATGGTTCCCACAGTCATCGTCCTTCTCCTCCTCCTCTCCCTTTCTCCTCCTTCCTTTCCTCTTCTCCTGCCTCCTTTTCTCCTCCTTCTGCTCCCTTTCTCCTCTTCCTCCTTTCTCTTCCTCCTCCTGCCAGTCCCCCTTTTTCCACTCAAGGTCATTTATATTATTTATTTCTTGGAATTCAGTTGCTCCTTTCCTGCACTTCCGATGAGGCTGGTTTTTTTTCTTTCCCCGCCACCCTTCCGGGAAGACACTTGGCAATGGTTCTCTCTTGGGTACTCCAAGCTGGTCTGTGAGGTTTGAACATGATGTTCTCTGCCAATTGTGAGAAATTTGCTGCAGAAACAGCCTGCAAGGCAACGGCCATCACATCCCAGATTAGAGAAGAAACTGAATTATACAGTAGTTTCAGGCTGGAAGAGACCTTGGAGGTCTTCTAGTCCAGCCCCCTCCAGCCCCTATACCATTCCAGACAAATAGTGTGTCCAATCTCAATCTCTTCTTAAAAGCCTCCAATGTTGGAACACCCAAAACTCCTGGTGAAGTTCCATCGATTAATTTCAAGTAAAGATATCTGGTTTACAACCTCAACCAACGTGGCGAAGAGGGAGAGCATGCTGGGAGTTGTAATTCTGCCTCTTCTGGAGGGCCTAATCCTTCCAGCTTTTATACATGGAGTGGTGGCTAGATCTAAAGTAGCTGGATCCCTGTGCTTCGCCACACAACTATGTGATCTGGGCTTAGTTTTTGGGGAGGAAAATAAGGGGGGGGGAAATTCTGCCTCTGCCTACCTGCATTCATCGGTATTCATCTGGCTAGCATCTTGTCAGTGTGTGTGAGAGCTGAGGGCTGTTTGGAAACTGAAGCAGTATTTGCTGGGTGAGCAAGAAGGAGACAGCAAGGAGCCTAGGCGTGGCTTAGCTCAACTGTTCTGTACTAAAGCTGCTTGGTGCTCTGAAACTGAAACTCCTCTCCTCTGCTTATGTTTTGCATTTGGAGATTTCTTTTTTTCAGATAGGGAGCGGGAGTAGAACTCCTTAGCATCAGAGCATGTTAATAATAATAATATAGGAAGTACTAAAGCTCTGAGGGTCATTTTGAAAAATCCTTTCTTAGTAAGCACCTAGAAGTCAAGAAGAACATACGGGCCAGATTTCAAGTTTGTAGGCTTTACAGTTCTGGAGATTTTGTGAAGACGCATGAGGGGTATTTCGCTTTTATATATATAGATAAAGGACAGAAGCAACCTAAAAAACTAAGGAGAAATTTCCTGACAGAGAGAACAATTAACCAGTGGAACAGCTTGCCACCAGGAGTTGTGGACGCTCCATCATTGGAAGCTTTTAAGAAGAGACTAGATTGCCACTTATTTGGAATGGTATCGTTTTTCCTGCCTGAGCAAGGGGTTAGACTAGAAGACCTCCAAAGACCCTTCCAACTCTGTGATTCTGTATTCTGCAAACTGAGCCAATATCACAACCGATTTAACTGCGGAAGTAGATCTAGGTTTAGACTAGATGACCTTCCATTCTCCCTTCCAATCCTTTCGTTCTATGTTTCTTGCCTATTGGACAATGGCATTTCTCAACTCAGGTTGACCAAACTGAGTCAAAAGGACAGAATAACACGAGTGGGGACCTTCACTTAACCACCATAACAAGAAAGGTTGTAAAATCAGGCAAATTTCATTTAACAAACATAAATTCTGGACTCCACTGTGGACGTAACTTGAGGACTACTTGCATGGTATGTCTCCACTTGCATTGTTGTGCAGAATAATGAAATGCGACCAGTAGGAAATCAAATTGTTTAAATTGACAGTTTGCAGAAAACAGCAAAGCTGAGCAGTTTGATTTTTTTAAAATAAAATAGCTTTTCTAAAAAAAAATAGGAAGCTTTATATGGAGTTTTTGTGGCCAGGAGTAAGGACTGAATTTATGGATCCTGGGATTAGAAAGGATTAAAGAGGAAGTGGAAAGAATAAGATGACAACAGAACAGCAAAAGAACAGAGGAAGGAGAAAGAAAGGGGAAAAGAGAGGTATAGATCAACAATGACCTCCAATTTTTTCTAAGCAGCCTTAGTTTTTGACTTCACAAACTTAATGATACTATTAATTGAGGCTTGAGACCCAATTAATTACTAAGCACCAATATTAATACAGGTAAGTCCTTAAGGTACGACCACAACTGAGCCCGAAATTCCTTCCTTTCGCGAAGCGAAAACATTTGTTAAATGACTTTTGCTGCTCCATTTTGTGACTTTTGCCACCGTTAAGTGAATCACTGCAGCTGTTAGCAACACAGACGTTAAGTGAATCTTCCCCACTGACTTTGCTTGTCAGAAGGCAAAAGGAGATCACATGACCCTGAGACCATCGTAAATATGAGTTGGTTGTCAAGCGCCTAAATTTGGACCGCGGGGGGGGGGGGGGG
>BHFT01019915.1:36651-55012 GCA_004320025.1 Laticauda laticaudata
GTTGCAATTTTTGTAATTGTGAAAAACGGCTGTAAGTCCCTTGTTTCGGTGCCGTCACAATTTTGAACGGTCACTAAATGAAACTGTTGGAAGTCGAGGAATACCTATGTTGGTATCATCTTTGCTTTCTTTTGCCACAGCCGTTCTACTGGTAGTTTTCAACTTTTGTAAGCCGAGGACTAGTTGTATTTAAAGTTTCACAAATACCAGCCATTTCCATAAATAACAATGACAAACAGGAGACAAACTTGGTAAAAGAAATTAAAAAAAAAAGCAAACCTCAACCTGTTGTAGTCAGGCTTAAGAGTTTTTTTTTTTCCCTGAAATCTCAGATTAGGCATTGTTAAAATATTCCCAGAATCCGGCCAGGATTAACAGAGAGAATGAAGTTCAGCCCGCCTCACCTGTAATTATCTCCTTGCCACTTTCCAGCCATGGAAAGCAAGCATGCATCCCATAATTAAACCAGCATCTGGAGACCTACAGCTCAGGCAATTCTGCAGAGGTATTTACACCTGACACCCGCCTACCTGGCAGGAGAGCTGGGGAAGGCTTTGACAGGCCTCCCTAGCTTATCCGGGCCTTTACAGAGAAGGAAGGCAAACCTCGGCTTTAGTGCTTAATTCTTACTTTTCTTGAGGTCTTAGTCAAGGAAAGTGCCTCTGAACTGCCTTGAGCCAACAGGTAGATAGATGATTTAGTCCAGGGGTCTCCATCCTTGGCCACTTTTAAGACTTGTGGACTCCAACTCCCACAATTCCCCAACCAGCATGCATGGACTTCAATTCCTAGAATCCCCTAATTAGCATGTGTGGCCTTCAACTCCCAGAATTCCCCAGTCAGCCTGAGTGGCCTTCGACTCCCAGAAATCCCTAACCAACATGCGTGGCCTTTAACTCCCAGAATTCCCCAGCGGGCATGGATGGACTTCAACATCCAGAATTCCCCAGTCGATGTGGGTGGCCTTCAATGCCCAGATTTTCCTAACCCACATGCATGATTTCGACTCCCAGAATTCCCTAGTCAGCCAGAGTGGCCTTCAACTCCCAGAATTCCCCAGTCAGCCTGAATCACCTTCAAATCCCAGAATTCCCCAGTCAGCATGCATGGACTTCAACTCCCAGAATTCCCATGCTGGCAGGGAGGAATTCTGGGAGTTGAAGTCCGCAAGTCTTAAAGTGGCCAAGATTGGAGGCTCCCAATTTCGTCCATTTCCCAATTTCGGATGCAATAAATGCTCAGGGCCTCTTACAGTGCCCAAAACCCACTGAAATTCACAAATGCCACACAGGCCGTTTTCTATCTCCAACCATTTTTTGATGATCGTTTTTCACTTGCAACCACTGAGGCATCCCCTTGGTCACATGATCAAAATTTGGGTACTTGGCAACTGATTCATACTTAGAACGGTTGCAGCATCCGGGGTTTTGTGGGTGGGTGTTACATGGTCCCCTTTTGCGACTTTCTCACAGGCAAAAACCAGATTCACTTAACAACTGGGTTACTAAGTTATCCACTGCAGTGATTCCCTTAACGCCTGTGGCAAGAAAAGTTGTAAAATGGGACAGAACTCACTTAGTAACAAACGTTTTGGGCTCAGTTGTGTAACAAACCCAGGGAGTCGTCCAAGTCCTACTTAAATCTCTCATTTTCCTTGCGTTCATGCATAAAATTTTAATAAAGAGACGGAAGCTTAAGCGTTCAGCAGCTAAGTCTTACAAAATGTCCAAAAATCAATTCCATTAAATTCCGTTGGTCGGCTTTAAAGAGATAACATAATCCCTCACTATCAGCACAGCCAGAAAAACTTAAATGTTTCTCCTTAAAAAGGCCTTCGGTGCCTATTTCATCATATTCCACCTGAGTCAACAACAATCACTTGCCAGCTCTTAATAAAGAATGCTACGGGATGAAAGCTTCTTCCAAAAATGAAATTATTGTACTCCACATCAATTTAATAAATATTGACGAAGCCAACCTGCAAGGAAAGAATACATCTGCTCCTGTTCTAATAATGTAATCAGTTTTCTAAATTAGTTTTTACTGTTAATACATTTTACTCATCTAATTTTTTTTTTAATGTATTTCTTCCCTGCTGGGCTGCCGCAGAAGGAAGAGATAGATTTTTGTTTTTTTAATTAAATAAGTGAAACCTGCTTCAAATGGAACTTGAACCCTATCTTGTGAATTTGGGTTTTTTCCTTAAATCTATGGAGGGGGAAACAAGAGATTGTGGAGTCTTGGTAGAATAGAGATATATTAAATCCCTTTTCAAGACTGCTAAAGAAATGCAGTTTTTTCCCTGCCACCTGCCAATTCTCCCTGGTGCTATTGCCACAATTATAAGGTTGCTTTTAAAGAGAGAAAAATAAAGATATCGCCAAGATGAGTTAGTGTGCGATGCCACTGTTTTGGCATCCAGAAATCTTCCCTTGCAATGTTTATAAGGCTAGGATCCCCTGGTGCCGACCAGCATCCATCGGTATTCATCTGGCTAGTGCCCTGTCAGTGTGTGAGTTGAGGGCTGTTTGGAAACTGAAAGAGTATTTGTGTGTGAGCAAGGAGACAGCAAGAAACCTGGGCGTGGCTTAGCTCAACTGTTCTGTACTAAAGCTGCTTGGTGCTCTGAAACTGATACCAAAACTCCTCTCCTCTGTTTCTGTTTTGCATTTGGAAGAAATTTCTTTCCAGGTGGGTAACTCCTTAGCATCGGAGCATGTTAATAATAATATAGGAAATACTCTAAATGCTCTGATGGCCATTTCAAAAAATCCTTTCTTAGTGATACCTAGAAGCCAAGAAGAACCCACGGGCCAAATTTCAAGTTTGTAGGCTTTACGGTTTTGGAGATTTTGTGATGATGTGTGAGGGCTGTTTTGCTTTTATATAGTATTATATATATAAATTAACCCAACTTCCAAGAATCCACCCCATTTGGGAGAAGAAAAAAAAAGATATGTTTGTTTAGTTCTCTCTTCGGGAGAACTCAACCTTTGGCAATGCATTTGGGCAATGTTAGTTTTCTGCAGGCTTCCAAACCAGAAACAAATGACACATTATTTCTCTGGAACTCTTGCAGAAACGGAAAAAGTGGACTACACACAATCTTGCAAAGGCCAAGGAAAACACAGAAGATGGGGAAAATAAATAAAATAAAAGGCCCAGGGCAAAAGTTATACTGATAGTCCTCGATTTATGACCCCAATGGACCCCAAAATTTCTGTTAAATGAGACATTGGTCAAGCTTTGTCCCACTTTACCCCCTTTCTGGCCTCCGTTGCTAAGTGAAGCCCTGCAGATGTTAAGTTAGTCACAGGGTCATTAAATGAATCCGGTTGCCAAAGGAGAACCACATGGGCACGGCGACCGTCGTTAAGTATAAGTCCAAGCTTGAGCTGATATACCGTAAGTAGAAGGGTAAGCTGGAGCTGATTTTATCCAGGGTATTTTACAGACGCTTCTCTCCCAATCTCTGCATAAAACAGAATAGAATACAGAAGCAAAGAATAACAGAGTTGAAAGGGACCTTGGAGGTCTTCTAGTCCAACCCCCTGTTCAAGCAGGAGATCCTATATAATTTGAGACAAATGGCTTTCTAGTCTCTTCTTAAAAACCTCCAGTGATAGAGCAACCACAACTTTGGGTGGCAAGTAGTTCCACTGATTCATTTTTTTCACTGTCAGGAAATTTCTCCTTAGTTCTAAGTTGCTTCTCTCCTTGATTAGTTTCCATCAGTTGCTTCTCATCCTGCCCTCAGGGGCTTTGGAGGATAGCTTGACCCCCTCTTCTTTGGGGCAGCCCCTGAGATATTGGAACACAGCTATCACATCACCCTTTTGGTCTTCTTTTTCAGTAAATTAACAGATGAACAGAACTGGAAGGGACCTTGTAGATCATCTAGTCCAACCCCTTGCCCAAGCAGGAGACCCTACACCAATTCTGACAAATTAGACACATCTAGTTCCCTCAGTTGTTCATCATTGTAGTCAAGGATTAAATAGCAGGTAATTCACTGCAAAAAGCAAAATGAAAACAAACTAAGCTCTGTCACCTTAAACAACCTTCTCCTTCTTAATCGTG
Organism: Laticauda laticaudata; assembly: GCA_004320025.1. NCBI lineage: Eukaryota > Metazoa > Chordata > Lepidosauria > Squamata > Elapidae > Laticauda > Laticauda laticaudata. The sequence goes on from BHFT01019915.1 coordinate 40,732, forward strand.
GTTTGCTTTTTTGTTTTGTTTTTGCAGCAACAGAGAGAAGCAAACCAAAACCAGACAATCACAAAATTGCAAGGGGGGATTTGTGTGTGAGCAACACGAGAGCAAAGGCCTCGCAAGCCTACAGAGACGGGTTCACCGAGAGGAGATCCCAGCTTCAAGGCACGTGATCTTATCCGGATCTAATCCACATGGCAGTACACGGATGGGAAAATGTGCCCCATACGTTTCCACCCGGGGTGGGATTCAACTGGTGTTATTAATAGTTCAGTGACTATGTTTTCCCCTGATCCCAGGACACTGCAACCGTCATAAGTGTGAGTCAGTCGCCAAACATCCAAATTTTGTTCCCACAAGGATGTTCCCATGGTTGTAGAAGTATGAAAAAATAGTCGTGAGTCACTTTTTTTCAGTGCTGTTGTAACTTTGAATGGTCACTAAACAAATAGTTGTAAGTTGAGGATTCTCTGGACCTGTTTAATTGGTCCCAAGCTAGTCTTCCAATCCATTTTCTCTCCTTTAAGCTGGTTTCTGAATAAAACCACATATAAATCCACATCTCCTTACCATACCTTACTCCAAACTCTGTCCGGATGCTTTAATTACCTATAATCAAACTTTGGTGAAATTTAAAGGCAAAAGGCCTTGATGAACAGCCGAGAGAGAGAGAGAAAAAAGACAAACTTCCTGCCTGGGTTATGTCCCCCTACCTTACACAGTAATACATTATTTGAGTTTCTGTTTGGAAAATTAGTCACAGAGCTATTTGGGATCAAGGTGTGTGACTTTCAACAATTGCGCAATTAAAAGTGGGCCCTGGACAAGACTGGTGAATATAATGGTGCTTGAGATCCATAATGTTTTGCTGAGTTTTGCCGGCTCTAGGGTTACACAATGTTCTCCCAAATGATGTTATTAATATTAAACAGAAGTTCAAATGTCTCTGGGGCTTTAGAATTCAAACAGACAAGGTTGTGCCACAGAACAGCCCAGATTTAGCCATTGTTAATTTTCCTGGCAGCATGGATGAATCAACTCCCAAAATTCTCCAGCAAAAACGGGTGGACTTCAACTCCCAGAATCCCGCAGCAACCATGGACGGACCTCAGCTCCCAGAATCCCACAGCTAGCATGGATGGACTTCAATTCCCAGAATCCCCCAGCCAGCATGGATGGAGCTAAAATCCACTCATCTTAAAATTGCCAAGGTAGAGAAAGTTGCTTTAAAGCCCAAAAAACAAACTTCAATGTAAAAAGTAAAGTTTTTTTTTTAAATGAGAATTTTTAAAGCACCTTCATTTTTCATGCACTTTCTTTTCTATAGCATCCAATTCTCTTTTTTAGAGAAAACTGTCTACCCCTAGAAGGATAGTAGTGTTCCAATATCTCAGGGGCTGCCACAATGAAGAGAGAGTCAAACTATTCTCCAAAGTCCCTGAAGGCAGGACAAGAAACAATGGATGGAAATTAATCAAGGAGAAAAGCAACCTGGAATTAAGGAAAAACTTTCTAAAAGTGAGAACAATTAACCAGTGGAAGTACTTGCCACCAGAAGTTGTGGGTGCTTCATCCTTGAAGGCTTTTAGGAAGAGATTAGACAGCCAGTTGTCTGAAATGGTATGGGGTCTCCTGCTTGAGAAGTGGGTTGGACTAGAAGACCTTTGAGGTCCCTTCCAACTCTATTCTGATTGAAAAACTGCCAGTAACAATCTAGAGGTTTTAATTGTCTTTTTGGCTCCCCTATTTCCCCCACCCCCATAAAAACCCCACCCAGGAAGGAAGACAGGATGTGCAGGAGCAACCATAAATCAAAATAAAACACTGCCTTCCCCTAAAAATAAAAGCACTTCCAATCCGGAGGGCTAATTATTTTTTCCTTGGGGAAAGAGGCCAATTGTCCATATGGCTGAGCCATGAAATCCTCTTTTTGCAACCAAGAGGTAGGAGAAAAGAAGAAGAAGAGTGGATCTTCTGACAAAACTGGGGGAAACATCGCCCAGTGTGGGAATCTACGGCCCGAGAGATCCAAGCAGCGAGGTTTGTGGATCTGGGGAATAAAAAGCCTCCTAAATTCAGGAAGTCCTCGACTTAGAACAGCTCACTTAGTGACACAAAAATGACTTATATGACTGTTTTTCACACTTACGACCCCATGTCAGAAATGGTATAGAGCCGTGATGGCGAACCTTTGGCATGCGTACCACAGGTGGCCCGCAGAGCCACTTGTAGGGGCAAACTTATCTCACTGAGCATGTGCGTGCCTCCCAGCTGATTTTTGGGCCTCCCAGAGGCTTGAGGAGCCTTTGCAGGCCAAAAAGTAGGCCTGTTTCATCACTTCTTGTATTTCTGGAAATATCAGATGTGATAAAACAGGCCCATTTTTCGCCCTGCAAAGCTTGCAGAGGCTTCCCTCAAGTCTCTGGGAGGCAGAAAATCAGCTGGGAGGCGCAGTACAGGTAAGGGGACGGCAGGGTGAGGGGGGAGATTGTGCATCCATGCTCAGGGGGTGTGGGGGGACGCGCACTGCCTTCTGGGTGCTGGCACAATTTTTGGCACAGGAGCCCAAAAAGGTTAGCCCCCACTGGTGTAGGGTCTCCTGCCTTGGCAGAGGGTTGGACTAGATGACCTACAAGGTCCCTTCCAACTCTGATTATTTGTTATCTGTTATGGTCATGCGATCACAATTCAGAGGCTTGGCAACTGGCAGGTACTTATGACTGTTTTTTACACTTATGAATGTTGCATTGTTCCTGATGGTCACCTGATCCAAATTCTGACCATTGGCAAGGGACTTGTACTTACAATGGTCGCAGTGTCGCCGGGATCATGGGATCCCCTTTTGAAACCTTCTGACAAGCAATGTCAGTGGGTAGGTGGGAGCTGGATTCACTTAACGACCGGGTTACTTCCTTAACAACACAGTGATTTCTTTAACAACTGTGGCCAGAAAGGTCGTAAAATGGGGCAAAACGTCACTTCACCACCATCTTAGTAGTGGATATTTTGGGCGCAACTGTGATCGTATACCGAGGATGCATGCTGAGCACCCAAATCGTGATCATGGGGGACACTGCGATGGTCGTAAGTGCGAAGATTCATCGTTAATTGCCTTTTTTTTTCTCCAGCACCGCTATAGCTTTGAGCAGTCATTAAATGAATGGTCGCAAGTCAAGGACTTCCTGAATGCAACAGATGACCATTTAAGATCAGCTTGAAGATTCCCCCAACATTTTTTTTCCCAGTAGCCAGCTGTCATTGCAACTTGCAAGGAATGGATTAAGATATTGAAGAGGTTGTCAACTGCACTTTTCCAGGATATTCTTCTTAATTAATCTGATAAGGCTTCATTAATCTTGCTCAGGCTTTCTGGAAGCAGCTAATTTAGGTTTTATCCCTTCACACACACACACACACACACACACACACACACCTTTTTTTTTTCCTTAGACACCAGATTGTTCTTAAACTCTGGGGAGGGAGAATGGAATAGGAATGAATATAGAATAGAATGGAAAATGGAATAGAATAAAATATAGCAGAGAATAGAAGATAGAATAAAATTGAATACAGAATATAGAATATAATGGAATAGAATATGAACATAAGAGAATATAGAACATGTAATTGAAGATAGAAAAGAGAATATAAAATAGAGAATAGAATGTAGAATAGAATAAAATATAGAATATAGAATATAGAACAGAATAGAATAAGGAACAGGATAGAATAGAATAGAATAAGGAACAGGATAGAATAGAATAGGATAGAATAGGATAGGATAGAATAGAATAGAATAGAATAGAATAGAATAGAATAGAATAGAATAGAATAGAATAGAATTCAGAGTCTTCTAGTGATTGGCTCAAAGTAATTCAGCCAAATTTCATGATGGGACTAGAACTCACAATCTCCTAGTGATTGGTTCAAAGACACCCAGCCAGTTTTCATGGCGAAGGCAGGACTAGAACTCACTGTCTCCTAGTGATAGGCTCAAAGTAATTTAGCCAGTTTTCATGGCTAAAGCAGGACTAGAACTCACTGTCTCTTGGTGAAGTCCCAGTCATCCATCTAGTTTCATGGTTAAGGCGAGACTAGAACTCCCTATCTCCTGGTGACTGACTCAATGTCATCCAGCCTGAGACAAGACTGGAACTTACAGTCTCCTAATTTCTAACCTGGTGCCTTAACTGCTAGACCAAACTGCCTCTCCAAATGAAATCTTACTGAATTCAGATATCTGGATCTCTGAAGCAAAATGTTTCTTTTCTGCAATTTCCAGCATATTGCCTACCATATGGAAGCATTCAAAGCCTTTCCTGTTTTCCGAGATATCCAGGGTTTGTCTGGCTGAGACTGATAAAGCTGTCAACTCTTCCTGTTCTCTGCTGTCCTTCAGCTATTTTATGATGATGATGATGATGATGATAATAATAATGATAATAATAATAATAATAATAAATCCTTTCTAAGCTCGGGGCCTAATAATGCAATATTNATGATGATGATGATGATGATGATGATGATGATAATAATAATGATAATGATAATAATAATAATAATAATAATAATAATAATAATAATAAATCCTTTCTAAGCTCGGGGCCTAATAATGCAATATTCTGCATTGTTCCATTGAAATGAAAATAATTGGCCAACAACAATGGGAAAAACGCTGCTAAATCACCCCAGATTCACCTATATTTCTTTACATTTGCTCAAAGAAATGGGATTTATCCTAGAATTTATCAAACTAGCTTTTCTTTACCATTGTATACCATCTTTAAAAAGCATTCCTGATCTTCCTTAATTTTGGCCGGAATTGTTTTCAGTAATTTTGCCTGTGCCAATTGGATCACCATAAAGTCGTAGGGGATAATTGTTGCTTAAAAAAAAAAATAATCCACATTCTGATGAATCTTTGGGACTTTTTTTCATATTTTTGCACTACAGAATGCAGGTAGACCTCGACTTACGACCCCAATTGAGCCAAAAATTTCCATTGCTAAGTGAGACTTACAACAGCGGCAACTCATTTAACAACGGTGGTCAGAAAGGTTGAAAAAACGGGGCTAAACTCACTTAACGAATGTCTCGCTTAAGGACAGGAAGGTTGGTTTATTGAAGGGAAAAAAAAACCCACCAATTTTAGTTTTCGGTAAAATAAACTTTGGGTTTGTTTTTTTTTTCAATAAACCAATCTGTTAAAGCAAACTAATTTTTTTTTGAACCAAGAACCGAAGGGTTGAGCTGAATTGTGGTCGTAAGTCAATCCTACCAGTATAGGATTGTAAGGAAATATATATTACTCCAGGGAGGACTGAAGGCAGCACTTTGAATGAAAGAAGGATTTCAATTCAATCCATGGAGTAAAGACTCAGGGAGGGGAGGGAAGGGAACTGTTTAATTTTGGATACTCATTGGATTTGCAAATCCTGGGTCGTTAAGAGCTTAGTGACTTTTCTTGCAACTGGACTAGTGTGGCACTTAATAACCTGTTTCCCCAAAAATATGACCTACCCTGAAAGTAAGTTCTAGCTTGATTTTTACACGTGTACCCAATATAAGCCCTACCCCCAAAATAAGCCCGAATTAGGACCCCGCTCACTGCAGAGTGGATGGATATAAATTAAGCTAGGATGGGAATGGGTGGAGCTGCCCTACTACTTACAGTTGTAGCCAGGCCTCGCACAGCCCAACACCTGCCTTGCCAGCCCCTTTCTTCTGCCTCATCAAGGCTGGCCAGGCTTTCCTGAAGGCCTCTGGAGCTGATGAGAAAGCTCTGGATCGATCCTGACCTTTCTTATCGGCTGCAGAGGCCTTCATGAAAGCCTTGTGGGCAGCGGAAGTAGTTCCTGAAGGCCTCTGATAGCGAAAAGGAGGCCGGGGACGATGCGCGCAAGTGAGGTGAGTCAGCGGATGACGTCCCCCCAAAATAAGACCTGGTGCCTTTTTTTTTTTGGTGGCAAAAAAATATAAGACAGGGTCTTATTTTTGGGAAAACATGGTATCTCATTTAACGCTGAAACAACATTTCCTTTTCCACCCAGAACAATTCCTAGAAGTAGTTTCAAAATTCTCACACAAAAGAAAAATAATAATCTGGAGCTCAATAGGTCCAAAAAGAGTTTGCACTTATTAAACCATCATGAAATGTAACTATCTAATGTGTGTGAACCTACCCATTATTCTTCACCCCAGAAACCAGGGTTTCAAACAGCTCCGTCTGACTTTGTTTAAACCGACTTTGTTTAAGCTCTTAAGGGGGCAGAAAAGATGCAGGTTTTTGGAGCTGCTTAAATTCAGAACCAAACCAAATTCAGCCATCCAGGTTAGACACAATATTAAATGCGGCTGAGCAGAAGACCACAGCCAAGGCTCAACTATCTTAACCATGGTTTATTAATAAGCCACACATCCAGGGCCCAAACACAGTCTGTACACACGCAACATCAGTATCCTAATCATCCTTTACACACCAAGGTGAAAGTAATTGTACAACTGGGCATATTCTTGGCAACACAACACAAAGGCCTTGCCCTGAAAATACAATTTCATTTATGTTTTTCTGGTTTTTTACTTTTAACTTTTTACATTGTTCTCTTTTTTAACTTTACTTTTTTTTTTTGCTATCCTGTCTTTCTCACCCAACATGGATTGTGCATAGGGTTTATTTTTTATTCCCCCCAATATCAACTCAGTGCTGTCACTTTAAAAAGAGTTCTTTTTTCCAAAAAGTTTTTAATTTTTACACATCTCTTTACATGAGCAACGTGGTTCCAGATTGCAACACTTTTACATAATCATACTTTCATTTCCACCAATCTTATATACTACAATATCATCTCACATCATTATCCATTTTGCTTATCTTTAAATAAATTTCCATTTTATATTTCAATTCATTAATTCAATATCAATGTCATTTCATCCAAATATAGATTCCCAGTTCTTTATCCCCTATTATTTCTGTTTTTAGCTTATCACCTATTTTATTTTACATTACACATCATTCTTGTCCTTAATTTTCCCCTAAGTCAATTATATAATAAACAATCTAAAGAAAAGCAAGAATAAAACAAAACCAATATACAGTATTTAGGACCCACATGGTATATCCCCTCGATCTATCTAATGTAATAATTCATTTCCCAACTATAAGCATATTAACATTAAGTAATCAGCTGTATATTTAAAGCCATGTATATTTTAAGGTATCCCCCACCCCTAGAATCGCTGGAATGACTTCCTAATATATGTCATTTCATCTTAACTTTTCTACTTTGAAAAGAGTTTTAATGTGGAATTATCTTTTAATGTTTCTCAACCTTGGCAGCTTGGACAGTGGGTGGATTTCAACTCCCAGAATTCCCCAGCCAGCTTAGCTGGCTGGGGAATTCTGGGAGTTGAAGTCCACCTATCTTCCAAGCTGCCAAGGTTTAAAAAAACAACACAGAAATTGTGCAACATCATGGAGGTCAGCCTACTATTTATCCTGACTTTAAGGGATGATTTCCTGGGTTTTTTTCCATAGTCCTGGAATTGAAAAGCCAGATTCACTGCTGCAACTGTGCAATTATTCCACCTATTTAATTCTCCTCCAAACAAGGGGGGGAGGGGGGAAATAAAAAAAGCTAAGCAGGCAGTTTTCCTGGCTTCCTGGAAAACTTTGTAGGAACAAGCTGTTATTTAATTTTGACCCTCAAGGCTGTCATTAAAGAGCCAGAAAGGAGAAGAAGAAGAAAAAATAAAATAAAATCAAAAATAATATTTGTAGCCTTTATACTTTCTGCCTGTAACCAGGTATAATATATTAACTAACCAGCACAAACTGAGAAACCAAACCATGGTTTATTATACCACAGATAGTACAATTCCAGCCCAGGGATTGGCAGGTTGGAAGTTGGGGCACTTTGAGCACCAAAACACAACAACAGCAACGCAACCTCACTTTCTCTTTCCAGCAGCCCCCCCCCCACTTAAAAAACCCAAGGAAGCCCCGCAACCCCAATCTCTTTGCGAAGCCATTCCAAAGAGGCAAGGACTACAACTCCCATCCGTCCCAGCTGGGGAGTCTAAATCTTCCCTTTTGCAGAGGGGGGGGGGCTCGGTGTTTCCTTCCCCGCCCCCACTTCTCTGTCTGAACTCGGGTCTCCCTTTCCAGACGTTTCCCGACCCCCTAAAACTCGGGAAACCAGCCCCGGCGTGCCTTTTGCAACCGGGCGCCCGTGGGCGCCAACTCGGGCGCTCGGCTAAAAACTCCGGGAAAAGACCCCCACCCCACCCTCAAACCGGGGTGCAATCCTTCAAAAGGGCTCCCCAAAGGTCCTGTAGCCCCACCCACCCCAAAAACCTTCCAGCCGGCCCTACCTCCGCTGCAAGGCACAGGAGCCATCCCAGGCTGGCTGCCCCCCTCCACCCCCGGTCAGTTGGCCAGCCCAGGGGCGCTGGGCAGGGAGAAGCCCCCGGGGGCTCGCACCGAGCCGAGCCTCCCCTTCCCCTTCCCGCGGGGCTCGGAAACTCCCGCGACCTTCTTCCCCGCGGAGGCTCACCTGGTGCGCGGAGAGCTGGACTCCGCCCGCCCGCCCGTCCTCTCTCCCTCTCCGGCCGCTGGTGTGACCCCGGCGGGCCGGGCAGGCAAGGAAGCCGGCGGGGAGCGGTGGAAAGAGCCCGGCGGGCGAAGGAGCGGCGTGCAAAAGAGCGAACCGGTTGCAAGGCGGCGGAACCGGCGGCGCTTCCTCTCTCTCTCTCCGCCCGGCGGGGCTCCCGGGGACGCGGGGCGGCCGGTTGCGGGCAGCTGGGCGGGCCGCTTCTGCTCCGCGCAGGGAAGAAGGGAAGGGAAGGGGAGGCGAGGCGGAGCTACCCGCAGGAGGGACCCGCCCAAGCGACGCAGCCGGCCGCCCGGAGGCTTCCCCGCGGTTGCCGGGCGAGGCTCCGGCTCCGGCGCCCGGACGGAGGGCGGAGAGCGGAGCCGCTGGGCTGGAGCGCAGAAGGGGGAGGCGAGGCCGTCGGCTCTTGTCCCAGCCCGGCTCGGCCGGAGGGTCTGGGGCGCCCGGCTCGGGGGCTCTTTTTCTCGGCTTGCCCGCCCGGGGAGCCGAGAGATCTGGGACGGGATGGCCGAGACCTCTCGGAAGGCGCTTCTGCCAGCGGGCAAAGAGAGGCAGAGGGAGAAAACAGAAATAGAGAGATAGAAAGGGACGAGAAATAGACAGGTGGTGGATACACAGGAGAGGGGTAGAGAGAAAGATGACAGAAGGAAGGAGATAAGAGGAGAGGGGAGGAGGAGAAACAGGTGAGAGAGAGAGAGAAGAAATAGGGGTGATAAATTGATAGTTGATACAGAGGAGAGAGATGGAAAGAGATGATAGGAGAAATATCTGATGGATGGAGAGAGAGAGAGACAACAGACAGAGATGAGAGATGAAAGGAAAGATGGATGAAAGGAGATAAGAGGAGAGGGGAGTAGGAGAAACAGGTGAGAGAGAGAGAGAGAGAGAGAGAAGAAATGGGGATGATAAATTGATAGTTGATACAGAGGAGAGAGATGGAAAGAGATGATAGGAGAAATATCTCATGGATGGAGAGAGAGAGACAACAGACAGAGATGAGAGAGATGAAAGGAAAGATGGATGAAAGGAGATAAGAGGAGAGGGGAGTAGGAGAAACAGGTGAGAGAGAGAGAGAGAGAAGAAATAGGGATGATAAATTGATAGTTGATACAGAGGAGAGAGATAGAAAGAGATGATAGGAGAAAGGAGAGATAAGAGAGGAGAGATATCTGATGGATGGAGAGAGAGAGACAATAGACAGAGATGAGAGAGATGAAAGGAAAGAAATAGATGATTAAAAATAATAGATGACAGAGATAGATGCATAGGTGTAGATAGTGAGGGATAGATAAATAGATAGATAGGATAGGAAGGTATTGATGGGTGGGTGGATAGATGGACGGACAGATATACTCAGGGATGATGGGATAGATATAGGTGGGTGGGTGAATGGATGGATAGATGTAGATACTGAGAGATAGATAGATAGATAGATAGATAGATAGATAGATAGATAGATAGATAGATAGGGAGAGGAGGGAAGGATGGAGAAAGACGCAATAATAGAGCAATGAAGTGAAAGAGATGGATGAAAGGAGATAAGAGAAATAGATTAGATAGATGATAGATAGATAGATAGATAGATAGATAGATAGATAGATAGATAGATAGATAGGGGATAGAAATAGATGTTTAATAAATTATGGATAAAAGAGCGAGAGAAGAGAAAAAGAGAAATGACATAGCCAGACAGACTATATTTTGTATGTAGTTTTGTGCACAGCAACTCAACCCACATCTACTCTCTATGTATGTATACACTTTTGGCCCTCCTGTCTCCTGGGCCAGAGATTAACACAAGCCAGGGCTGCATTCAATAATCTCCTTTACAAAATATAGTAAGTGCTCCCTCCCTCCCTCCCCCCATCCATCCAATTGATTTAAGGACGTATCTGTGTGCTGAGCCAGGAAAAATGCGGAAGGGATGAGATTTGCATATGGAACAGGGGCAGAGAGAGAGATGCAATGATCATAAATAAAAGTGGATATAAATCACGCTTTATGTGGAATAAGAAGGATTTGCACCCACACACACACTTTTTGCCAAAGACAGCCCTTCCGTTTCATTGATAACATTTATTAAATTTCAGGTTTTCTTCAAGGGCTTTTAATTGTGTTGAGTTTTCTAAAAAGCAAAAAATAAATGAATTCTGCCTGGGAAATCCGGATGTTTCCATCTGAACTCATTTGTCCTGAATGCAATAAACCAGCATTGAGCTTGTTCCCTATTTATTTCAGCCACATTATGGACAGTCCTCGACTTAACAACTCCAACTGAGCCCCAAACTTCTTCGGAAGGCGGCCGTTAAGTGAGTTTGGCCCCATTTTATGACTTTTCTCATCACAGTCATTAAGTGAATCATTACAGTTGTTCAGTTAGTGACACAGTTATTAAGTGAGGCTGGCTTTCCCCTTGGCTTTTGCTTGCCAGAAGGTCACAAAAAGGGGTCCTGTGACACCCCCCTGGGACCATCCTAAATATGAGTCAGTTGCCAAGCATCCAAATTTTGGATCATGGCAAATCCTGCAACGGTCGTAAGTGTGAAAAATGTTCATAGGTCCCTTTTTTCCCCAGTTCTGTTGTAACTTCGAGTGTCCACTCAACGAATGATCGTAAGTCAAGTATGCATTTAATAATAAATATTCCGATTAAACATCATACCCCTGGGTGTAACGGTGCGCGTGCCAGAGGAGGAGCAGTGAGCTCCCCCCCCCCCCCCCGTTTCACACTAGGCTGCAAAAGCTCACATACCTTTGATTAAATCACACCCTTCGGCCTATCCTACAGCGTTGCATCGTGGGAAAAGTGAGAGGCAGGCATGATTCCCCTGTTGGAATCTGATTCTGAGGGAGAGGTGGAACGGCCGACGGAGTGGGAATGTGGCTCCAATGGCTGTGGAGGAAAACTGGGGAGGGGCACATGCTAGCTAGGCATTCAGAAGAAGACCTAGGCCCACCCCCTCTTCATCCTAGGGCACATAAGGAGGAATGGATAAGGGAGCAACATGGTTTACGGGGAAGAAAGGGCCTGATCCCTTCATGGGCTGCAGCTGGGAAGACTGTTTAAAAGGGCAAACTGCCACAGCAAAGTTGCTGGAAGCAAAGTGTGAAATTATTCCTGGTTTGTCACACCTTATCTGAGTTCAGCGCGTCCTCCCAAGTGTGTGTGTTTATTATCTTTTGATGTCTTCAATCTCCTGTTCTCGTTAACTGTTGCACTTTAGTTTATGATGGTTTTTATTTATAAACTATCTGTACTTTGAGTTTGGATGAATTTCTTCCCTTTTAAAAACTGTTCTTGGGAGAGTTTTTTCTCCAGCTGGAGATAACTGGACATTGAGAATTGGAGCGACATAAGTTGAGAGAGGACAAGTTGGAGGAATTAAAGGGACTTTACCTATTTTTGTGACTTTGTTGCTTTTGTGCCATGCCCCTTTGGGTGCTCACATATGGGATCCCCCAAGGGCTGCACTTTTTGAGGATAAAGCAAGCTCATAAATCAAACACACAAACAACAGCGTACATTTTCCCACGCTGGCCTGGGAGACTGCAAAACGCAGCCAAAACCAAAAGCATCACAAATGAACACTTAATCACACCTTCAGAGGAAATCCGAGGCCAACCCCCCAATTGATGTCACCAGAAACTCCAGGCAGCGTTATGATTCATGTGTGCTTGATCCCTTTCAACAAACATGATCTATCGCAACTCAGGGGGGGAAAAAGCCCAAACAAACCCTGAATTTGTCTATTCAAGGGCACCTTTCTGATAAACCATTTCCTGCTCCCTCTTTTTTGCTGATTAGCCGTTATCCATCAACTTCTCTTTTTGGCTGTCAAGTTTTTTGGCCGCCAATCAGATAGAAAGTCCCTACAGAGAGTGGTGAGGACAGTAGAGATTATTATAGTAAGCTCGCTTCCCGTCATTCAGGATACTGCTTATAAGCGCTATGTGCTTAGAACTCAAAGCTTGTTAGAGAGACCTGCGCACCCACTTCACAGTCTGTTTCTGTTGCTCCCCTTTGGAAGGAAGTTTTAAAGTGTCTATAACAAGACTTTCAGATTCTGTAAGAGCTTTGTTCCCTTGTACCATCCATCCAGTCAACTCGCAAGATTCATTTTTCTCACCATGTACATGTAAAGATCTGAACTAGGCTGTATTGTTTTTCTGTGTCACATAATATATGTGGGTATGTGCATAATTTTGTATTTATTTCTTTTTGTCATGTTTATGTCATGTATATTGGAGGTGGAGAGCCTCTGTGATGAGCCAGGGTGGGATACAAAATAAACACAGTCACAAAAACAGGTGAAGCCCCTTTTATTCCTCCAAAGCTCCAAATATCCTTGACTGGAGACAAAAAAACTCCCCCACAAGCAGTTACGAAAAGGAGGAAATGCCGTTTAAACTAAAAATGCTTATAATTTATAAAGAGTAAAAAACAACACAAACCACACTGAAGCAATTAAGGGAACCAGGCAAGATAAGGGCTTAAAGACGTCCACAGATATCGGAACACGCACTGAAAAGGACGCCAAACTCAGACAGGAACCATAAACTAGAGATATTTCCACACTTTGTTTCCAGCACTGGCCCATATGCATGTCCGTCCTCTTATGCAGTTGTCACAGCTGCAGCCCATGAAGACGATCATGGCCCTCTCCTCCCCCGTAGACCACATCTCTCCCTTATCCTCTCCTCCCTGCGTGCCCTAGGATGGAGAGGGGATGGGCCTGGGTCCTCCTCCAACTGCTCAGTCGGCCTCTGCCCTTCCCCAGCCTCCTCCACAACCTCTAAAGCCACACTTCCACTCCCTGATGGCTGTTCCTCCTCTCCCTCAGAGTCAGACACCACCAGGAGCATGACACCTTCTGAGAGCTATATGCAAGGAAATGTCATTTTAACGTATGCCAATGAGCGTACATTCAAAGTGACAATAAAGTTATTCTATGTCTAAGTCAATTAGCTAAAAGATCCCGGGTTTGTCAGTTGGAAAGCCGACAGGCGAGGTTCGAGACCTGAGTTCTGCAAAATGGGATGAGTTTCCGGTCCTTGCTCCAGGCTGGGAGGTGCACACATGCACAGGGCAGGTATGTTTGTCTGGGGCTTGCGTGCCCGCACAAATGGCTCTGCATCAAATCTTAAAGTGGCCAAGGTTGGCTGAGGAATTCCGGGAGTTGAAGTCCACAAGTCTTAAAGTGGCCAAGTTTGGAGACCTCTAAAATAGAGAGAGCAGAATTCACAAGGGGGGGGGGTTTGGCNCAAAGGGGGGGGGGTTTGGCTTCCCAGCAAGAGAGCTTGGCATTTGAAGCAGGCATAGTCAGGCACTCCACCTGGGCACCCAGCAGGGCGATCCGGTGGCACGGCTCTGTTTTTAAGCCTTGCCAGCCTGCTGGCACAGCGATGGCTCTAAAAACACAGCGAGGTGGCTTCCATTGCAGCCGGTCGGATAATAGGATGTGAGGATTTGCAGCTAGGCTGTGGAGAAGTCAAGGTCACTTTGAAGCTAGGCAAACATTATATATATATATATATGTAACAAATATATAAAACAAATATATATGTATATGTGTGTGTGTGTGTGTATGTATATATATGTTTTTTTAAGTTTTCGTGGGTACTTACATGTATGCTGTTCAGCTTCCTTCGGGTATTTTCCCACGTCATTATAGTTGTGC
>BHFT01019916.1:0-15278 GCA_004320025.1 Laticauda laticaudata
CTTCCTTCCTTCCTTCCTTCCTTCCAGAATTGGAAGGGACCTTGGAGGTCTTCTAGTCCAACCCCCTCCTCAGGCAGGAAACCCTCTACCATTTCAGACAAGTAGCTGTCCAGTCTGTTTTCTTAAAAGCCTCCAGTGATGGAGCAGGCACAACTTCTGGGATCTACAAGCTGTTCCACTGGTTCATTGTCCTCACTGTTAGGGAATTCCCCCTTAATTTCAGGTTGCTTTTCTCCTTTGATGAGTTTCCACCCATTTGCTTCTTGTCCTCTAGATTTTGTACCCAAGAACACCCCCAGTTTACACAGACATCGGGAATCCTGGCTCGAAGTGAGACATTCAGGCAGGTTTTCCCCCTTTCCCCTCCGTTCTGGTTAATACAGCTGTAAGTCAGACCTTGAGTCAACTGTCTGTCACTGTTTCTGCCTTTACAAACTCTGTGAGACTCCTTCTGTAAATCAGAATTTCACAGATATTTCTGAGTTGGGATTTGTCAGCTGCTACTTCACGCCCTGCAGTGACTCATGGCATGAATACAGTCCCTAAAAATATTAGAACCGTTTCTAATATTGGACCTATTGTCCACAGGGGCAATAAGGGGGATGGAAAAACACATGCACACACCCCCCCTTCTCTGCTGCTCCATTTAAACCGAAACGGATAGGTAATAAACATAATTGTCTGCGGATAAAATAGTAACTGCCGGGAACAATAAGCTGCTGTTTCGATCCATGCAGGCTGGAATTTGGTCCGGGTTGAAGCCAGCGTGATCGTTTAATTAGTTCCAGTAAGTTGGCTATTTTCATAACATCTAATTGCCCTAAAGCTGTGTTTTGAAACAGGCCGGAGGGACGCTGGCTGGAATAATGCAGCTGACAAGCTGACTACAAGCTTCTGGGACCAAGTGCAGCTTTTAAGTGCAGCAGGTCCTCGACTTACGACTTACGAGCCCGAATTTTTTTCTGCCGCTAAGCGAGATGGCTTGTACTTGTACAATGACAATAAAGTTGTTGTTCTTCTTCTTCTTCCTCCTCTTCTTCTTTTTCTTCTCCTTCTCCTCCTCCTCCTTCTCCTGTTCAGGGAGCTTCGCCCCATTTTTAAGGACCTTTCTCGCCTCAACTGTTAAGGGAATCACCGCAGCTGCCAAGTTAAAGCTGTTTCAGTGTCCAAGGAGGCTGAATAATATGCACAGTTTAGACTTTTAAAAACAACACCACCTTTTCTACAAGTAGTCCTCGGCTTATGCGCACAATTGAGCCCAAAATTGCTGTTGTAAGTGAGACATTCGTTAAGTGAATTTTGCCCCACTTTTAACGACCTTTCTTGCTTCCGTTGTTTTTATAAAAAGTTTTTTATTTTTTTATAACAAAAACAAAAAACACCATCTTTCAGTTGTACAGTGCGTCGACTGGGTACATACATATCTTGTGCGCATATTAATATTTGTATACATTTCTGTTGTTTACAGAAAATATTTGTTTGCATTCATATTAGCTACATTCATAGCTCCGTCGTGGCAAACCAATGGTATGCCTGCTGGAAGTGGCACGCAGAGCCATTACTACCGGCATGCGAGCACTCGCCCAGAAAAGGTCTATTGTGCATGTGCATGCATTGCATGCCCAACAGCTGATTGTTGGGCATCTGGCGTGGCAGCACGCAGGAGAGGCATGCGCAGAAGCACATGGCATGTGTAGGAGAAGAGAACTCAATTACTCCTTTCTATCATCGTCATCATCATCATCTTAGCCATGGTCTGTCCACTGCAGGATGAAGGCTTCTGCCTGTTTCCAACCTGTCAGGTCCTGAGTTTTCTTTTGCCAATTGGGCCTGCCATACCATGTTTCCCCGAAAATAAGACCCTGTTTATATATACATACATACATACATACATAATGCCACCAAAAAGGCACCAAGTCTTATTTTCGGCGAATGTCCTCCACTGACTAACTTCACTTGCGCGCGTCACCCCGGCTTCCTTTTTGCTGTCAGAAGCCTTCAGGAACTTCTCTTTCCGTGGCCGGTAAGGCATTACCTTCTGGGTATAAGTTGAGGACTACCTGTAGTGGCTCGCTGATGCTAGAAAGCAGCTCTTTGAATCATTTTAAGGATGGGCTGGCCCTATTTTATTTCTCTGGCTTATGAGGCTATGGAATAAATTTGTTCCCCACCCCCCAAAATAGCCTTTTTTTCTAAGTCAATCCATTTTGGAAGGTGGCAGTTGAATACAGGTAGCCCTCGACTTACAACAGTTCATTTAGTGACCATTCAAAGATACAACGGCACTGGAGATGTGACCGTTTTTTCACACAACCATGGCGGCCTCCCCAGGGTCACAGGATCAAAATTTCAGACTCTTGGCAACTGATTCATATTTATGATGGTCGCAACATCCCCAGGCTCTGGTGATCTCGTTTTGCGACCTTCTAACAACTGTGTTACTGCCTTAAGAACCTTGGGGATTCACTTAACAACTGTGGCAAGGAAGGTCGTAGAATGGAGGAAAACTCATTGAACTGTCTTGCGATTGGAAATGTTGGGCTTGATTTGGGTTGTACCCGTGTTTCCCCAAAAATAAGGCCCTGTCTTTTATTAGATAGATAGATAGATAGACAGACAGACAGACAGACAGACAGACAGACAGACAGACAGACAGATATAGATATTGCCACCAAAAAAGGCACCAGGTCTTATTTTGGGGGATGTCATCCACTGACTAACCTCACTTGCACACATCATCCTCGGCCTCCTTTTCGCTGTCAGAGGCCTTCAGGAACTTTTCCTTCTTCTGCGGCCGGCAAGGCTTTCCTGAAGGCCTCTGCAGCCGATAAGAGAGCTCTGGATCGATCCTGAGCTTTGTTCTCAGCTCCAGAGGCCTTCAGAAAAGCCTTGCCGGCTGCAGAAGAAATGGGCCGGCAAGACAGGTGTCGGGATGCGAGGCCTAGCTACAACTGCCCAAAGGTAAGTACTAGGGCAGATGCACCCCCCCATCCCCACCCTAGCTTAATGTTTACCCCTCCACTCTGGAGTGGGCGGGATCTTCATTGGGGCTTATTTTGGGGGGTAGGGCTTATATTGGGCCCATGTATAAAAATCAAGCTAGGGCTTACTTTCAGGGCAGGGCGTATTTTCGGAGAAACAGGATAGGTTGTGGACTGCCTGTCTATTGGATGGGCCTGGACCTGTCCATTCAAGCGTAGCTCTTCAGTTGAGTAGGAGATACCTGTCAAAATGAATCCCTGGATTTACTTAGAAACCTGATTACACAGATGTGGGTGTAGCTATGTGATAATAATCACCGGTTCTTAAACTGGGCCAGCCTGCTGGAGAAACATGGTTGGGAATGCTGGTTTATCCAAAGTACAGAGCAAGGACCGGTCTAAATGTAATTTCTTAAAATTAGAGCAAGAGTCTGGTGGAAAGGGACTTGGCAAATTGTTCCACAAGCTCAGTAAATCCCTTTACAAACATATCTTTCCACCTGAGTAAGGCACCTGCCTTGCTCTTCCTCAACAGGCCTTTGATGGACAATAATTGTTCAGATACGTTTGCAGCGGAGCTGCAGTTTTATTATAGAAGAAAGGAGGAGGGAAAATATTCATGAAATCCAGCCTTTCACCTCACAGCCTTCCTTCTGTTACTCTTTCAGGGCAAATCCCTCAGCAATTTCGTATTTGCAGAGGGAATGCTATACTCTCTCCGTGACTCTCCTATCTGTCTTGATTTCTACAATCAATTAGATTTAAAGCATCGGTAGCTTCGGAATGCAGAAAAATGAAGGCAGAATAAGAAAACAGTGGTCTGCCCTTTGAGAATTTTGCTTGTTTGTTTGCTTTTTATTTATTCCTTATTTTTATTTTTATTTTATGTAATTTTAATTTTTAATATCTATGTATCTGTCTTGTGTGTATCAGTGTCTGTCTGTCTATTTGTCCCTCAGTATCTCCATCCATCCATCCGCCCATCCCTCATTATCGCCATCTCTCCATCCCTCCATCTTTCCATCCCTCAGTACCTCCATCCATCCATCCGCCCATCCTTTAGTATCTCCATCCATCCATCCCTCAGTACCTCCATCTATCCATCCATCCGCCCATCCATTAGTATCTCTATCCATCCATCCCTCACTATCTCCATCCATCTATCCATCCATCCACCCATCCCTTAGTATCTCTATCCCTCCATCCCTCAGTACCTCCATCCATCCATCCACCCATCGCTTAGTATTTCTATCCCTCCATCCATCCCTCAGTACCTCCATCCACCTATCCATCCATCCATCCCTCAGTACTTCCATCCATCTATCCATCCATCCATCCACCCATCCCTTAGTATTTCTATCCCTCCATCCATCCCTCAGTACCTCCATCCATCTATCCATCCATCCATCCATCCCTCAGTACTTCTATCCATCCATCCATCCGCCCATCCCTTAGTATCTCCATCCATCCATATATTCATCCATCCATCCCTCAGTATCTCCATCCATCCATGTTGGACAATTTTCTTTTATTTGTTTAATAACAAGTATTATTTGTTTGATTTATTTGTTTGGTTTGTCAATTGCTTACAAGATAATAGGTATAAGTAAAAATATAGTTATGAATACACCGATACATATAAGAAAAATAAAAAGAAACAATAGGAGAGGGATGGTAGGCACATTGGTGTGCTTATGCACGCCCCCGACAGACCTCTTAGGAAAGGGTTGAGGTCAGTAGTAGACAGTCTAAGGTTAAAGTTTTGGGGGTTTGGAGAAGAAACCACAGGATCAGGTAGAGTATTCCAGACACTGACCTCTCTGGTGCTGAAGTTGTATTTCCTGCAATCCAGTTTGGTGCAGTTAACCTTGAGTTTGTATCTATTGTGTGCTCTTGTGTTGTTATGGTTGAAGCTGAAGTATTGATTGACAGGTAGGACATGTGTTTATTCCAACCATGTTTCAACTCAGTTACTGACCTACTTACCTCTGCTGGAAGCTGGTTCCAAGCTTCCACTGCTCTTTCCGTGAAATTCTTCCTTCTAACATGACTTTTGGAGTTGCCTCCTGTCAATTTGAAGTTATGCCTTCACATTCTTGATTTTTACCAAGCGGTGAAAATACTGCCTTCTGGAACCTTACTCACACCCTTAAGATATTGAAAAGTTTCTTTTGGCCTTTTCCTGAACAGCTGGGTGAGTTATGAAAATACAGGCATCCTGCAGACCTTTTTTGTCCCCATGGGTCAAAAGATAGATCTAGGTTTCTGCTGTGCTTTTGTTCTACCCTCTAATTATTCTATTAATACTGTCGGTGCTTGTTCAAATTCTTGCAAAACATCAGATGCAGCTAGCAATTATTCTTGGATGCCACTAACAGGTTATTGGCCTCCTCAGTTGAATGCCAGGAGGGTGTAATTTGTGCCAAAAAGTATGTAAGTCCATTTAAAAATGTTGGGTAGATTCAGGTGTAAGATCAGCAAATTCCTTTGCTTTTTTTCTCCTTTTGGGATTTCCCCGCTTAGGATCTTACGGGCACACACTTGCCAAAATTGTCTGCAGAAACAACACAACAACATGGACATCTGAAGGTCTGTGAAATCAGGATTGGCAGCTGGTCTGTTTTCTTTGAAGCTAAAAATCTTCTGGCACTGGAATATTGGCTGGAGGATAAATGCACATCCCTGAATAACAGAAAATAATCTTGAAAATGTGAGTTGTAAGCCCAAAAGAGCAATGCCATCAATTTTTTTTTTCTTAGCCAAGTTAGGACATCTCATTCTGGATTACGTCTGTCTTTTTTTAAGAAAAAGAGTTGATCAGCTATTTATTTGTGTGGGTGTATAATCTATGGCGGGAAAATAAGATACACTCAGAAATTCAGCTTCTTGGGATTTCATGGACGTGTTATTTGGGGAAAACAGGAGACACGAGTCTGGGTCTTTTCATCATTTTGGGTTTTAGATCAGGGATCTCCAAATCTGGCAACTTTAAGTCTTCTGACCTAAAAGGTATATATGTTATACAGTTGTTAGGAGATTATTATTATTAATTTTTAGGCAATAATTAAAAGTTAAATGAATATTGGGATTTAAAGAGGAGTTAAAAGTTAAAGACTATATAAGCTATAGAGGTGGCACACTCAAATTAGTAATGGTGGGGGGAAATCTTTTTGAAATGGTTGGATTGAATTAGAATTTGTGAAATGATGAAATAAGAATATGCAATGAAATTGCAAACCTGACCCATAAAAGTATAAAAGTACAATGAATAGGAAGATATGAGAGTTATTTAAGGTTGAAGCTGGAGGAAAATATTTGGAAAAAATAATAGAAAGTTTGTAAAGTATTGGTAAGATATGAAAATAAATGTGAAAGATGAGTATGTAATTATAGTCATGTTTGTATGGAAATGTGAAAACCTTGAATCATGCTGTTCACGAAAAAGAGATGTTTTTAAAATGTGGAAAATTGAAATAAAATTTTAATTAAAAAAAAAGACTTGTGGACTTCCACTTGCAGAATTCCTCAGCCAAAGGAATTCTGGGAGTTAAAGTTCACAAGTCTTAAAGTTGCCACATTTGGAAATCCCTGTTTTAGATAGATAGATAGGTAGGTGGGTGCCACAAAGAAGTCAAGCTATTCTCCAAAGCACCTGAGGGCAGGACAAGAAGCAACTGATGGAAACTAATTAAGGAGAGAAGCAACTTATAACTAAGGAGGAATTTCCTAACAATGAGGAGAATTTTTTGCTTGCCACCAGAAGTTGTGGGTGCTGGAAGTTTTTAAGAAGAGATTGAATAAACATTTATCTGAAATGTCTCCAAGATTATTCAGATAGGTTAGGTAGGTAGATGACAGATAGATAGATAGATAGCTAGATAGATAGATAGATAGATAGATAGATAGATAGATAGATAGATAGATAGATAGATAGATAGAAAGATAGATAGATAATATAATTATAGTATTGCATAAATTGCTTATAAGCAATGGTATGATATTGTCATAATGAAAATGTAGTTGGAAATATCATTGAAAAAGTAGTTGAATTGTAATGGAGAAGAAGGCAGTGTGGACAATAGATGTGGCAATACCAGGGGATCGAAGAACAGGAGGCCAGGAATTGGAGAAGTTTCAAGATCTGAAAATCAAAATTGAAAGTATATGGCATAAATTAACGTTGGCGATGCCAGTGTTTTAGCCATGCCAAAAAAACCTTGGATGGCATTTAGAAAACCTGCGCGTTGACAAAAAAAAAACCTCCACCTGTCATTTGCAAATGGTCACACAGCTTGGATTTGCACACACACACTGTGCCACATATATTACGACATCCTTCAGAAATTTCAGAAGAAGCTTCCCTTCAGAAGTTGTGGGAGCTCCATCACTGGAGCTTGTGGATTGGTTTCCAAATGTTGAATTACCAAGCTAGGTAACATCTTCAGTGGAATTTAGGGCATCCCCTACACCTGAATAGAATAGAATAAGAATGAATGGAATGGAATAGAATAGAATAGAATGGAGTAGAGTGGAGTGGAGTGGAATGGAATGGAATAGAGGAGAGAAAAAGGAAGAGAGAGAAGAAGAAGAGAAGAGAAGAGAATTTTTATTGGCCCAAGTTGATGTGGACACACCAAGGAAATCTGTTCTTGTGTGCAAAGGCTCTCATGTGTCCATAAAAGAAAAGATACATTTGTCAAGAGCAAGATCATACAGGTACAACACTTAATGTTTGTTATAGGTACAATAAGCCATCAAATAATACTAGAATAGAATCAGTATAAAATTAGTAGATAGAATGAATTTGGCCAAGTGTGATTGACACACAAAGGATTTATTGTCTTAAACAGATAATCAGACTTGAAGGGACCTTGTAGAGCCATCCAAAGTCCAAACCCCTTGTCCAAGTGCGGGACTGTCTACACCATTATTCTGAGAGAGGCAGGTCCAGTCTCTTCTTGAAGCCTCCAGGGATGAAGCTCCCCAACTTCCAACGGCAACATTCTGATCCGCTGGTTGATATGTTCTCATATGCGAAAGTTTTCCTTATTTCCAGGTTAGATTCTCTCCGATATGAGTCAATTTCCACCCATGTAGTTTTCCTTGTACTGGACTTCAGACTGCTTGAGCAATAGCTGACCCTCCACCTCCTCTCATGTGGTAGCCCTCAAATACTTCGACCATGCTGTGCATGTCTCCCCTAGTCCTTTCTCTTGAGTAGATGAGCCAAGCAAGTTCCTTGCAGCTGTTCTTGCATAGGTTTTATCTCCAGTCCCTTAATATCTGATTGCTCTCTCTGTACTATTTTCTAGAGTCTCAACCTCTTTTTCATAGTGTGATGACCAAACTGCGATGCAGTCTCTAGTGTGGTCTTACTAAGCTCTATATGGTGTATTAGTATCTCCTTGATTTGATTGTATCTGCTCTGCTTAATGCAAACTTAAGGATTGCTTGGGCTTTCTTTGGGCTGCGCTGCTGCACCATGGCTGGCTCCTATTTAGCTGTTGTTCCACCTAGATCCCTCTCCAATTCCCTCTATTGGAGACTGGTTTCACCCAGACTGTCATGTGGACTTTTGTTTTTTGTCTTGCCTAAGTGTAGGAGGGGGGCTTACTCTTTCTCCACATTGAATTTCATTTGCTTAGATAGGGGGACCCAGTGTTCCACTCTGTCAAGATCCAATTCTATATATCAGCTATATCTTTGGTGGCAAATCCTCTCAGTGTACACTTAAAAAAAAAGTACATCTTGTCAAGAGTTCAAGAATCATCAGGTGCCAACACTTCAGTAAATAGTCAGAGTGGCTACAATAAGCAGTCAAATCATATAGGGAAACAGTCACATATAAAATCGCTCAAGGATAACAGCGAAAAATTACAAGTCACAAGTGGGAGGGGATGGGTGATAAGGAGTATGAGAAGAATGAATAAGTAATAGTAATGCAGACTTTGTAAATAGCTGAACAGTGTTGAGGGAAGTATTTGTTTAGACAGAGTGATGACTTTCAGAGGGAAAAAAACTGTCCTTTGTGTCTCGTTGTTCTGGTGTGCAGGCTCATATAGCGTTCATTTTGGGGGAAGGAGATTGAAGCAGGTTTATGCCAGGGATGTGCAGGGGGTCTGTAGATATTTTCACAGGCTTCTTTTAACTCAGGGTGGCAGGATACAGTGCCTCAATGCAAGGCAGGTTGTGTAGCCATTTGTTTTTTCTGCAGTGCCTAATTACTCTCTGGAGTGCTGTGTCTGATTCCGTTGGGTTGCAGAGCCAAACTAAAGCCCATGTCACCACTGCACCAATCGGCATGCAAAGAGGATGTTAAACGTTAAAGAAAAGTCTGCCAGTTCCGTTGGGAAAACGCTTTTAGACGCATTCCGTTGTGTTACTCACTGCATTATGGTTTCATTACACTCTATCGCGTTGTGAGCATCTGTCCACTGCGATTTCAATCCACGCAAGAAGTTTTTGAGCGTGTACAAAACTTTTGTGAACGGATGAACTTTCCGTGTGCTATGATGTAAATCCGACATACGGAGCAACAAACGTTCTATGTCCTTTATATCCGTTAAACATCCGCTGATATTCTCTCTGCATCCTCTGGGCATCCCTCTGCAGCTCACACTCCCGCTCGCAGCTGAAAACGGAAACAGAGGGAGGAAACAAAAGGTACACGGACTCTACACAGCGTTCAGTAGCACGGAACCTAAAGGATGCGCACATGAACGTTTGCATCTGATACTAACATCTGCGCGGCATCTCCTTTCTTTCCGCTTAGCGTACGTTGATGCCATCCGCTATGGTCCGCCTTCGCAATATCTCCCCGGAACCCTTGAGAGTGTCAGCCGCTTCCATCCGCTTTCACCCGGCTAGGTTCCTATGCAACATCTGATTTTTGGAACACCCCGCGTGCACTATCCACCCATGTCCGTTCTTATTCCATTTCTTTTCAGTTCGTTTATGCCAAAGTTTTCGTCACTTTTTGGAACGGCAGACAACGGGATGGAGCCACCCCCGAAAATTTTGCTCATCCGCTGTGTCCTTTATGCATACGTTTTGCGTCCGTCGGCCAGTGGGACCTAGCCTTAAAGTTACTCGCCACCATTGCAAATGATCTAGGGCAGGTGTGCCAAACTCGACTTCACTGAGTGCTGCATCAGGGTTGTGTTTGACCTTGGGGGGGAGTGGGTGTGGCCAGGGTGGGCGTGTCCAGCTCGACATCCTGCAGCCTGCACACAG
Source organism: Laticauda laticaudata (assembly GCA_004320025.1). NCBI lineage: Eukaryota > Metazoa > Chordata > Lepidosauria > Squamata > Elapidae > Laticauda > Laticauda laticaudata. The sequence goes on from BHFT01019916.1 coordinate 10,215, forward strand.
GGGCTCCGTTTCCGGCTGCAACGGACTCCAGCAGCCCTCTGCCCCAGTGAAAACGGAGCCCGGGAGGGCTGTGCATAGCCCTCGTGAGGTCTGTTTTTGCTGGCAGAGGCACCGCGGGTCGGCCCTTTGCTATTTCCCAGGCAGCCCCGTGGGCCAGGTCTAAGCACCTTGTGGGGCCACATCAAGCCTGCAGGCCTTGAGTTTGACACCCTTTGTATAAGATTTCCTGCCTCAACTGGAGGTTGGGCTGCAGGTAGAGGTTAAGGATTTGGGGTCATGCCATTTTTGATTGCCAAATGAAAGGTTTGGAAACCAACCCCCAAGTTCGAAGGCTAAAGCCTGGAGGACTTCAACTCCCAGAATTCCCCAAATAGAATTCCCCAGAAATAGAATCCTAGAGCTGGAAGGGACCTCTGAGGTCTTCTAATCTAACCCCCTGCCCTGGGCAGGAGTCCTTATACCAGAGGTCTCCAAACTTGGCCACTTTTAAGATTTGTGGACTTCAACTCCCAGAATTCCCCAGCCAGCCTTGTCTGTTTCTTTCTTCTCTTAACCTCCTAAAGTGGTGAGAGATTGCAGAGGAAGGGATTACAAGAGAGTAAGGGATGCTGGCTGGGGAATTCTGGGAGTTGAAGTCCACATGGTTTAACCAGGGCTCTCCAACTTTAGCAATTTTAAGACTTAAGACAGGGGTCCCCAAACTTGGCCGCTTTCAGACTTGTGGACTTCAACACCCAGAATTCCCCAGCCAGCCATGAATGATAGAGTTGGAAGAAACCAGAAGGGTCACCTAAATCAGGGGTCTCCAACCTGGGCCGCTTTAAGACTTGTGGACTTCAACACCCAGAATTCCCCAGCCAGCCATGTCTGTTTCTTTTCTTCTCTCAACCTCCTAAAGTGGAGAGAGATTGCAGAGGAAGGGATTACAAGAGAGCAAGCGATGCTGGATGGGGAGAATTCTGGGAGGTGAAGTTCTCCAGGCTTAAAGTCGCCAAGGTTGGAGACCCCTGGTCTAAACAACTGTCTGATTGTGACAAGCCATAATCATAATAATAATATTCGTGCTGTCTTCTTGGCAAGCAATATGGAATGTGTTTCCTTCCCCTTTTCAGTCTAGCCTACAATGCTGGCATTTCCCATTTGCGTCCCATCCGAATCCTCAACGGTTCACATGTTCCTTTCCTTTTTCAAGTTCAGCCAAAATGGCCAGAGGCTACCTACTGTGTGACACGGTTGGCTGACAGCAGTTCCTCACTGCAGTTTCCTTTCAAATAACTTAAAACCTTTCGCTTGCAATGCCATTCACGTTGCCTGGAGCTCCCGAGTAAAAACCTCCTTAAAGCCACTTCCAAAACCCACTTTTTTAAAAAAGAAAAAACAAACTCCCGTGAGCATTTCTCAGCAGTTAGAGTTAGAATTCTTTATAGGCCACGTGTGGTTGGACACACAAGGAATTTGTCTTGGGGCAAAGGCTCTCAATGTACATAAAGGATAAAATACATTCGTCAAGAGTCAAGAATCATCAGGGACAACACTTAATGATAGTCATAGGGTACAATAAGCAATCAAATCATACTAGGAACCAGTCAGTATAGATCGTAAGGATACAAATGACAAAGTTACAGTCACACCATCACAAGTGGGAGGGGATGGGTGAAAGGAAGGATGAGAAGATTAATGGTAATAGTGGTGCAGACTTTGTAAATAGTTGGACAGTGTTGAGGGAATTAGTTGTTTAGCAGAGGGATGAGTTTTTCTGACCTCTTTTAATGATAATCTTTCTTCCCTTTCTTTGATTATATTTTTGTAACTATCGTTTTATCCTATGCATAGTGCACTATATATTCCTCTCATTCTTATTTATTATTATTTGCAACGTTCATTCTCTTGTATCCATTTTTTCCCCTTGTTCGTATCCTCTTTCACTTCCTCATTCCATCAAGCATCCTGTTTCATAATTCCCATTTTTGTAACTCCGGAGAATTTTCCACTTCAGTTCAAGCAGCATCTACTTATTAACTTCCCTTATGTCTGAATTCCACTCGTTCTGGTCTATTTTAGGATTAATTAAATGAATTAGAAGATTAATCTGTCTTCTAATTCTTTTTTTGTTTTTTGATGTTGGGCAGTCTTCCTGTAGTCATTCTACTATTTCCCCTCATGTATACAGTTAGTCCTCAACTTACTGAACCCAAAATTTCTGTTGCTAAGTGAGACAGTTGTTAAGTGGGTTTTATTATTCTTTCCTTTTTTGACAGAGTACAACATGTGTACAATGAAATTGGCTGAGTCTCCCTGTTTTGCCCTGTTGACACAGTTGTTAAGTGAATCTGGCTTTCCCCATTGACTTTGCTTGTCAGGACGTTGCCAAAGGGGATCATGTGACCCCAAGACACTGATACCGTCATAAATATGAGTCAGTCACCAATCATCCAAATTTTGATCCCATGACCCTGGAGAAGGTACAACGGTTATAAGTGTGAAAAACGGTCACAGGTCCCTTTTTTCAGTGCCATTGTAACTTTGAGTGGCCACTAAATGAATGTTTGTAAGTCAAGACAATGCCTGTATTTCGCTGTATTTTATTTTTCCAGGATCCTTCCAAGACACTCCCCCCAAAACTGCCTGTCCTATCTTGAAAGTATCTCCTTACCCTTGAATTCTCCCGTAATTATCTCAGCCTTTCCTTAAAAGCAATTAAAACCGATCACAGTTTTAGATTTAACAGAACAACGAGCTGGAAGGGACCTTGGAGGTCTTGTAGTCCAACCCTCCCCGCTGCTCTGGCAGGAAACCCTGTACCATTCCAGACAAATGGCTGCCCAATCTCTTCTTAAAATCCTCCGGTGTTGGAGCACTCACAACTTCTGGAGGCAAACATTCCTTATATAATACCATTTATAATATGAACCAATTTATATTCATTCCTTTTTCCCCAAAAATCATATATTTGAAGAACACAGATTTGTGTGAGCAGAGGCTTCTCCGTTGTCCCATCCTTCTCCCGTCCTGAGCCTGTGAAAGGCCCTCTGTTTTCTTGTGTATTTTCCCATCGTGACACCAGGTTGTGTCATTTTTCCCCTGGGGTACCTTCATTCAGAAGGTGGCAAGCAGTCTCACCTGTTCCTTCCGTTATTACCCCTCACTGGAGCATGATCTACAGAGTTCTACTTTTGTGCGCATAGCTGTCGTAGCTGTCTAGATGGCACCAATTCATACTTCCTGGAGTCTATTTTTAGTCCTGACATTCATAATGAAGCCTGCACCCTTCACCTCCTTGCCTGCATGAACTTGGCCCCACCTTTCGTTTGTGTCTGTCACATCCTCCTTTGCATGCGGGCCACATAATTGCTTTGGCTTCCTTCATTTGGCCTGTAAATGCATGCTCTTTATGGTCGGCTCCTCTTCCATGCCAAAGTACAAATACCTGTGGTGGGCCTGGTTCTTGCAGATGTTTCATGACCCAACTGGGTGATATGAGTTCTAGAAGAGAGTGGGGTGTGAGGAGGAGGGGGACGGGGAGGAGGAGGAGGAGGAAGGGAACAACTGTGGGCTCCTTGGTGCGCTCTGAGCTGTTTTCTTGCAGATGTTTCATGACCCAACTAGCTAACATTGTCAGTGCTAGGATGAGGTAAAGTTGGAGGAGGAGGTGGAGGAACAATTGAAGGGTCCTTGGTGTTCTCTGAGCTCAGTTGTTTTCTTGGAAATGTTTCATGACCCAACTGACTAACTTCATCAGTGCTAGAAGGAGGTAAGGCTGGAGGAGGAGGAGGAAGGGGGAGACAGGAGAGGGAGAGAGGAGGAGAAGGAGGAGGACAACAACTGTGGGGCCCTTGGTGCTGTCTGAGCTTGGTAGTTTTCTTGCAGATGTTTCATGACCCAACTAGCTAACATTGTCAGTGCTAGAAGGGAGTTGTCTTTGCTCTCGGTGCTGGTGGGAGGGTTCTTGTTGGCTCCTAAATTGGGCTGTTGTTTAGAGTTTGAATTGTTAGTCTGAGTCGGTGGGGGCTTTGTTTACTTCTGGGTTGTTGGTCTGGTATTAATTTTGGCGTTAATCTCTGCTTACCCGCATGTTGATTGCTGGTGCGTAGGCATTTTGGTCTTTCTGTTCCCTTTTCTGTTTTTTGATACTGTCTCTCATGAATGGCGTGTCGTGGTTGTTCATCTCAGTGTGCCTGTGGATGGCCGGTTTGTCTTGAGTGCCGAGCTTCCAGAAAGGCTCGGTCGAGGACGCTTGAAGTTTTCACATGAAACTTGGGATAGAGGTTTGGGAGGGTGCTGTATATTCCCATGATGGTGAACCTATGGCAGGCGTGCCAGAGGTGGCACGCAGAGCCTTCTCAGTGGGCATGTGCACCATCACCAGCTGTTCTTCTGGTTTCTGGTGCACACCTGAGTGCCAGCCAGCTGGTCTTCTCACACACTGGAGCATCAGAAAATGGCCCAAAAATGGTCCAAAAAATCCAGGCTGTTTGGGGGGGCTTTTTGTGCCAAAAATGGTCTAAAAAACAGGCCGTTTTCCAGGCTGTTTGGGGGCCATTTTCAGCACTATAAACAGCCCGAAAATGCCCCCAAAATGGCCTGAAAGGGACCTGGAAAACAGCATTAAAATGGTCCAAAAGACAGGGTGTTTTCCAGGCCATTTTCTGGCTGTTTTTGGTGCGACAAACGGCCTGAAAATGCCCCGAAAACAGGCATCCATGCACCAGCCAGCTGCCCTTTGGTTTTCTGGCCCTTCGGCTTGCGTGCATGTCCATGCGTTCTGGTTTGGGCATTCGGTACTGAGAAGTTTCACCATCCCTGGGATATCCCGATTAAAGGCATGTTCGGAATGTGTGTCCCATCACAATTGCCAAACCCAACCTTTATTGCCTGTGTATGCGTCTTTTTTATGATGGTTAATCCTTCACGTAGGACAATTGTGAGATTGCTTGGTATTCACCCCACCTGTGTGTCTCGGGATGGCACCGAAGCAGGTGCGAAACCGAGAGCATCGTCAGCCACGTACTTTCACCTTTCGACGTATTTTCTATTTTTTTATTTTTTTTATCTGTCCCCCCCCCC
>BHFT01019916.1:15298-108417 GCA_004320025.1 Laticauda laticaudata
TCCCCCCCCCCCTCCCGGTTGTTCCAAGCGAAATGAGCACCACGGCAAGTGATACGGCCTTTGGCGCTTAATGTGGGACTTTTCAGAAAGCGCACGAGCGCAAAGAGATGAAACAATATCATTTTTCTATCACTCTCTGCAAATCCAGGCATTGTGTTGGCTGACCTTGATGCATCTCTTAAAGTGTGACACATTTAAAATCCTGTTCTTTTGTCGGCCTGCTGTGGCTTTGCTTTTGGTCTCTTACTCAATCTATCTTCTAGCTTGGTGGTCCTCGAGCTACACAATGTTGTGATTGCAACACATCCAAAGTCGCTCCTTCCTCCCCCCTCTAACCCCCCCCTCCCTGGCAGAAAATTATTTTGAGTTCTGTTTAGAGCAAGGGTCTCCAACCTTGGCAAATTTTGGACTTGTGGACTTCAACTCCCAGAATCCCTCAGCCAGCAAAGCTGGTTTAGAGGAAATACAGGCAGCGCGAGAGTTAAGATCATAAGTGAGCCTGGAATTATACTTGCAAGTTGTGGTGGTTGTTAAACAACTTGTGACACAAACACACCTGATTTTATGAACCTTTTCATAGCGGTTGTTAAGTGAACCCATTCTGCCAATGAGTATTTGTTGCCAGAGAGAGAGAGGTAGAGATAGATAGATAGATAGATAGATAGATAGATAGATAGATAGATAGATAGATAGATAGATAGATAGATAGATAGATAGATGATAGGTAGATAAATGATAAGTAGATAGACAGGCAGGCAGGCAAGCAGACAGAGACAGACAGACAGACAACTTTGGCTCAACTCTGCTTCAAACTTGTGTTTTTCAAAGTAAATGGTACTTTAAAAACAAGTCTCTTTTTGTTTTTGAACAAAAGACTCACATTGCTGTTACAGCTTCTTCTTTCGGCTTCCTGCCCTCCAGGTCATTTCAGCGGCTTCACATTTACAGAAGCTTCAAGAAACGTTCCTCCCCCTTAGCAATCTGAGGGCTCCCCCTCCCTTCCAAAGAAACCTGGGCCCTGTCCCACCTCTCTTCCAAAGGCAGCCCCTCAGCCAGACAAGCAAAGCCAAACGTGGCTAGAGAAAGTCTCACCAATGTGCCCAGGTGCAACTTGGCAAGTGCCAGGCAGGCAGGATGATGTCAGCCACACCAAAACAGAGAATGATCTTCTGCAGAGCTCGCCTCCCACTGCAAGCAAACCCAGGAAAGCCTGAAGCCTTTCCATCTCAATACCCATCAGAATAAAAGGCTTGTGCAGCTCTCTTAAGTTTGCATGGGGGTACGTGCATTCAGCATGCAATGACTGAAGCATTGTAGCACCCCAAAAGCCCCTAAGCTGTGCAAGAAGGATAGGATCGGGTGTAGCTGCTTTGGATTTGGCACCAGAGGCTGCTGTGTTCACACTGAAGTGATACTGCTGGGTTTAAAGCAGGGCACATATTAAATCCCAAATGTTCAGGGTTTTTTCCCCAATTTTCTGGAAAATAATGGAACAGATCACCTGAGGAGGAGGAGGTGGCTTCTCTGCTGGAAGAATTGGAAGCAGTGTTCCTCAACTTTGAAGAGGTGCAGATTTCAACTTTAAGAGGGGTGGATGAACTTCAACTCCCAGAGTTCTGTGTTGGCTGGGGAATTCTGGGAATTGAAGTCAACACCTTTTAAAGTTCCTGTGGTTGAGGAGCAATGCTTTAAACAGAGGTTGGGTGTTTATCTGTTCAGAGATGCCATAATAATGAGTTCCTACACCAAACAGGGGGTTGGGCTGGATGATCTTCAGCATCTCTTCCATTCTAGGGTTTGCCTCTTAGTACTACTAAATCTCAAGAACATCAAAGTCCCAAAATAATCCCAATTTGAGCCAGCACGGGTCATCATTACAAGCCAGTCAGCTCCTTCTATCCGTATCTGCAGACTGGAAGGACACCCCACGCCTCCCAAGTGCCCAACTAGTTTTGAGAGGGTGAGAATCAACTCTTCCCTGCCCGTTGCCCCCACCCCAACACACACATGAACACCACCACCATCACCACCCCCCACAATAGGGGCCTGGCTGAACATCTGATGATGATAAAAGGAGACCAGGAGATTTAATGAAGACTGAGCAAAGCATATTAAGTCTGCCACACCAGGGGGTGGGAAACTTGCAATCATCAAGAGGTGTTGCAGTACAGGATTACATTTACACACCCACACAAATAACACACTGCAGAAAAAGAGAAAAGAAGTGACAGCCCCTCCACTTCAAGGGATGGCAGCCTTCTTGACAAGGGCGAGAAGAAAAGGATTAGTTCCGAGGAACAGCACAGCAACTTAGCTAACAAAGACTGAAAACCTGCACAGCTGTAACCGGGAAGGAAAACTCCGTTTGTTTCCAACCTGTAGGAAGGAGGATAGGCTGCCTAGCCTAAATCCCTTCTTGGCACTGTTTTATACAAGGAGCATCAGACTGATTCAGGACAGATCATCTGGAATCCGAAGAATCGGGGAGCAGACTTTCTCTCTGGATCCATTAGGATCCAAGTCCCCTTTGAAGAAACAAAACTCCCAACCAACATGAGCTGGTGAACGAGACACAGAGAACTTCCCGTCAGTTGCTTCAAAAAGCGGAACACACATTTGTTTTGTCATCTTTACCAAGTTCCACGTGGTCTGTGCAGGTTTTCAGTCGTCCAGGTCATGCTTGCTTATCCCAAAGTTGGTTTTTCCAAAAGGCAACTGGACTTCTTTTTTTTTAACCAAAAAAAAAAAATGTGCTTTTTTTCCAAAGGCAGTTAAGACTTTTTGGGTTGTTGTTGTTGTTGTTGTTAAAGAAAAGTCCAGTTCTTTTTGGAAGGGGGGAAAAAAGCCCCTTTTTTGGAGGGGGGGAAGGGGGTGGAACCGGTTAGACCAAAAGCCCCTTTGGGAAAGGTTTGGAATCGATCCCCAGAGGACAAAAGGCACTGGAGCGCTGAGAGAGGGAGAGGGAGAGGGAGAGGGAGACCGAAACGGGCTTACCAAGAGATGTTGTTGAAGCTGAGGAAGAGACGCTGCAGGCTGGGCAGGCTGTCCACATCTTTCTAAAAGGGGGTGGAAGGGAGAGTCAGCGGCATCAGAGGCGAAGCAGGCTGGCAAGGCAGAACTCCGGAGCCGGCATTCATGCTGCTTTCCTTCCTCCCCCTACCAGTCTTCCCGCAGCCCTGATGGGAGGAGACTTCTGTGGCGCAGGTCAGAATGAAGGCAGAGCCCTCTTTTTATGGGGGGGGGGGACCCCACTGTGTGGCTTGCCACCGGGTGAAGGCGGGGAGAGGAGGAGGTGGATGGGGAGGCAGAGGGGGGTGCAGAGGAAGCAGCAGCAGCTGCTCTCTGCTGCCTGAAAGCCGGCCGGCGGGCTTCTCTCCCTCCCTTCTTCCCTCCCTCTCTGGTGCTGTCTCAGCATTTGGGGGTGGGGGGAGCATGGTGCGCAAGGAGGAGGGGAGGGGAAATGTGCCGCAATGAACAGCAGGCAAAATAAAACAGGGCTGGGGAGCCATGTGGCTCTCCCTGCATCAAACTGCTAAGTCATGCAGGCAGCCTCCCACCGGGCCAGCGTGGCTGCAAGGAAATGGGCAGCTTTTAAGTCAATACTTAGGGAAGAGAGTCGGGGAGGGAAAAAGAAGAGAGAGAAATGGACAAGTTCCCATTTTGCAAAGGAACGGCCTCCTCTGCCCTCTCAGAAGGGCTTGAAGAACTGTGGAGGGGTAAAAAAGAATAACAGAGATGGAAAGGATCTTGGAGGCCATCTAGTCCAACCCGCCCTGCTCAAGCGGGAAACCCTATCGTATTTGAGACAAACGTTTGTCCAATCTCTTCTTAAAAACCTCCAGTGTTGGAGCAGAAACATTTTGCAAGCTACAGACCAGGCAAAATGTCTATGGAGAGTCTCCATCATCCAGGTCAAAGGTGCTTCTTTTTTTCCAAGAGGCAACTGGACTTTCTGGTTTTTCTTGGAAGACATTTCGCTTATCATCGAAGAAGGTGCTTCAGCTCTGATCCTGAGGACACAGATAAATCTCCAGGTGTGTTATGCCCCTGTTGGAGTCTGACTAGAAGGAGGAACCCGTACAGCTGACAGAGAGCGGGAATGTGGCTCCATTGGTTGTGGAAGAAACTGGGGAAGGGCAAAGTCCAGCTGGGCAGAGCAGGGAAGAGGTAGACCAAGGCAGAGGGAATTCAGAGGAAGATTCAGGGCATCCACTCTTCATCCTAGGGCATGTAGGAACAGAGAAGGGAGTAACATGGGTTGCACGGCTTATGGGGGAGGAAAGGGCCCTGATTCCCTTCATTAGCTGCAGCTGGGAACATCGTGTTATCTGCTATTGTCAAGGTTATCTGGATTCCTGGCGTCTTCCTAACTAATTACTAAAGCAAGGTTTGTTTGGATTTTTAGTTACAGTTTGTATGTACTTTGTTTTCAGACTGAATTTCCTCCACTGAAAAACTGTTCCTGGGAGAGTTTTTCTCCAGCCAAAGGTAACTGGACATTGGGGGCAAAGTTGGGGGTATTAGTGGCACTCTTTTTACTTATGTGACTGTGTTGTCTTTGTGCCATACCCCTTTGGTCATCACAAGGTGGCCTCAAGGACTCTATCTAAAGAGGCAAATGATCAGCTGTCTGCAAGGAATATAAATCTTTCCATTCCTCATCAACCAGTCAAAGCTGAAGAAGCTTCTTAGGTGAGAAGTGAAATGTCTTCCAAGAAAAACCAGAAAGTCCAGTTGCCTCTTGGAAAAAAAAATCACTTTTGGGACTACAGATCAGACTGTTTTGGAGCAAAAGGGCATGTTCTTTCCTCTGGTGCCAATGTGCCAAGGAAAACCCCTTTAAGGAACAAATCAGGTTCAGCTGAGCCTTACCACCAATCTGATCTTGTTGTAGCGTAGGTTGAGTTCCAGCAACGAATCCAGCCCACTGAGGTTCTCGGCGTGGGTCAAACCATTTCGGGCAAGGTTCAACATTCGGAGATCCTTTAAGTGACTGAGATTTTCTATAACAGAAATCTAGGGGGTGGAGGGGGAAGAGTTATTATTTGACCCACTCGTTTCCTTCCCAAAACTGCCATCATTTCACCACTGATGAAACTGGCAATTTACCTTCTGAGATTCAAATGATATAAAGGGATGTTGTAGAAATGAAACGGTCCAGTGTGCATTACTTAATTAGAACACGTCTACATGCTTATTCCCTTAGGGTCTCTGGCTGGCCTACAAAGAACAGTAACCCTTAACCTGAAGATAGGTTAGTTTCTGGCTTCCCACCCACCCAGTTCATCCCAGTTTAAATCTCCCATCAGTTAAGCATCTGACTAAACCAGATGCCTTTTATTAGAACAGGGCTCTCCAAACGTGGCAGCTTTAAGACTTGTGGACTTCAACTCTCCTTGCTGGCTGGGGAATTCTGGGAGTTGAAGTCCACAAGCCTTAAAGCTCCACATTAGGAGAGCCCTGTATTAGAATTAATGATTTGTCAGAGAAGGTGCCACCAGATTTTGGGCTGCCGTAGAATAATACACCTCTCCTCCTACAAGGTGAAACCAGGAACAGCTGAAGCTTATACTCTCCCTGGTATCTCCTTAACCCCGAATCATTGGACATTCTCTTCTTTACTCAGGCTGGAGGGAAGGAGTAGATCCTAGTAACAGCCAGCTGATGATTACTTCCCAACCCAACTGCAAAAGCATTGGTGAATCCCACCTGATTGCCATGAAGATCCAAGACATCAAGGTTCACAAGATTATCCAGATTCGAAATTCTCCTTATTCTGCAATGGCATTTGAAGTTGATGGAAGGAAAGAAAAAAAGAAAAACCCATTGTGGTGTCGATCTAAGGAGACCTAAAGGATCTTGTGCCACGTGACAGGAATTCCTTAGAGCTGAAGAAGCTTCTTGGATGAGAAGTGAAACGTCTTCAACGAAAATCAAAGTCCAGTTGGCTCTTGAAAACGCACTCTCACCAAACTGAAGCCTCTCTAACCAGTGAAATGTCTTTAAATATTAGTAGCTTGGGTTAGTAGTTAGGTTGTTGGTTTGAGCGCCGAGCTTGGCAATTTGGTTGCAAACGTTTCATCCTCATTCGAGGAGACATTTTCGGTGCTCTTTGAGATACACACAACCCACAGCGCACTGAAGATGTCTCCTCAAATGGGGATGAAAGGTTTGCAACCAAACTGCCAAGCTCAGTGCTCAGACCAACCACATAACTAACCATCTCGTCTGAGCTCAGAAACTAAACAGGTTCTGACTCATCTAAGCTTGATATCTGCAGCCAAACCAGAGTTCAGTGGCTGGACTTAGCCCCCAGATAAAACCTGCCCAAAGAACCCTGCTTTTCCGATTTCTTTACCTATTATTTCCCAGTGAAAGAACCCGGAGACATCTCAAGGTGGAAAGGCCGCTGATTTCTTCGATCTGGTTGTCGTACAAGTCTAAGAAAATCAGGCGCTGCAACTTGGAAATGTTCTGGATTCGAGTGATGAAGTTGTGCTGGAAGCTTAAGAGACGAAGGTGCTCTTCCCCATCGATGATGGGGCAAACGGTCAGCTTCTGCCTGGGAAGGAAATTCCAGATACAGTTCTAAGAAGAAAAGGTGTAGCTAGTGGCCCAGGGGTTACTCTAACTGTGACCCTAGGCCAGTGTTTCTCAACCTTGGAAAGCTTTAAGCTGTGTGGACTTCAACTCGCAGAATTCCCCAGCCAGTGACTAAAGTGAGGTTCTGACAAAACAAAGCATACTCACATTCTTAAATTTTCAAGATCTGAAACAGTATCCAATGTTTTAAAAAATTGTAAAAGCTAAGGAAGAAGAGAGGGGGAGGAAGATGGGAAGGTGGCAGACTGGGGAAGGAAAACAAGAGCAAGCCAGCTAAAATGAGAGTCTTCCTAGATCCCTAAGTCCAACTATTAAAGCAGAATATAAACTGCAACCTTCTGTTGGTCACTTTACAGAGATCCCAACCTGGGAAACAGGGATTCTCCCTCCCAGGGACACAAAGGCTGCTAGTTTTTGAAGCCAATGTCCAGCTGCAAACATCTGCAATAAGAGCAGTTCCCCCTCCTGCTTTCTTATTTTTACCTTTCAAGGGTCAACCGATCCGAAATCTGGATTTTCTCTTCTGCCGAGCGGTACACCAAAGGAAATCCCGTGATCCCATAAGTATCATTATCTAGCAAGGAGGTAAAAGGAAAACTTTTCTTCAACTACCAATGTTTGGACCATTTTTAAAGCCAAGGCAGCCTTTGCAGTCTCTGATGGGACATACTGGTTTTGTCACAAAGGAAGGGACCATTGTTAAAGCCACCAGGCTAGAATCAGAGTTGGAAGGGACCTTGGAGGTCTTCTAGTCCACTCCCCTGCCCAAGGCCCTGCTCTCTCAGAAACTGGGAGACCATGAGCTCTAGTTCCTCCTGAAGCACAAAGCCAACTGGGTAACCTTAGGCCAGTCACTTTCTCTCAGCCCTGGGAAGTAGGCAAGGGTAAAGATTTAGTGACTGTTTAGAGCAGAGTTTCTTCAACTTGGCAACTGTCAAATATATGGCCTTCGATTCCCAGAATTCCCGAGCCAGTTTGGACCATAATTGCATTAGCCCTGCTGATTTGCAGAATTACCTGGGCCATTTGCACTGACATTGTGGCAGCCTTGTTGAACTCGGTACTTCAAAGGATTTGGAAAAGAACCGTCTCCAGAGACTGTGAGAGACCCCTGGCCATATTTCACTTCCAGATTAGGGATATCAACAAAATTAGCTGCAATGGGAATGCAGGCTTTTTTGCTCCGTGACAAAGGACTTAATCTTCCATCTGCTAGAAGGAAAAAAAGAGGATTATTTGCCAACATCAAAAAGATTAATATCAAATTTTAGAGCTTTCCTTTCAGACTCCTGGGTATATGAACCTCTGAAAATATCAGCCCTGATATTTTGACTATCTCACTATTAGTTTACTGTTTTGCAATCTTACATACTGTTGATTTGTTAGTAATCTTGATTTTGACAGCAACTTTCCCCCCAAAATACCTAGTTTTCCAGGATGGTTTTTTTCAAGATCATGCTGCAAGAACCGGTTGTGGAGATAAGGCTGTTCTTTGTGCAATCTAAGTTCCAGCTGCAATAAAAAATGTCAGAAGGGAAATGCATTATGCACCTTATGAAAGAAAAGCAGAAGAAAATGGATTCTCCCAAGAAACACTGAGATTATGAAACACACAAGATTTTAATTTGTGTCTCAAATTATGTCACATGAGGGCTAAAAGGACTACATTTTCCAGGGGTTTTTGCAAAACCATTCCCACTCATTTGATTGAACCTTGTTGCTGCTTCTATATTTAGGATAGTTTTATTAATTCCAACACGGGAACTAATGTGATTGGGAGTTGTAAAACATGCTCTCCACAACACAAAACATGCAAGAAGCATAACCATCAAAAGAGCAAAAGAACAACACATCTACGCACCCACATCAGAAGAAATCACAAAACACCAAATTCACTACACAACTTCAGTCGGGACCTCGGGGAGGAATTCTCTAAATGTTTATAACAAAAATTCAAGTCTCACAGCTCTGGTTCTTTCTGCCGCCGATGTACTTTGGAGAACCAGCTGAACTCCATAATTGTTGGCCTGCGAAAAAGAAAAGAGAATTAATCACCTCCAAGTTTAATTTATCACCTCTTGAAAAGAGGAAAAGGGAGAAGAACATTTTATATTAGCCTTGATTTTAGGTAAATGGGTGAAAAAGAGTTGCTAGAATAACGCATGCATAAAATGGGGGACATTTCATTCCTGCCTTTGGAAACCCCCAAATTTTTTCAAATAAATGTATTCACTATAGTTATATAGATGTCTGTCTCATCTGGGTGGAAGCCCAAAGCAATAGGATGAAATGAACAAAAGAGAACAGAAATCTTCCACAAAGCATTAAGATAAAATACAAAAATCAAATCGAGAAATCAAATCAGAATCTTAAATGAAACTGGAAAAAAAAATAACTTTTTTTAAAAAAGTTAAAAACAACGAAGGTAAAAAAATAAATGAAACAACAAAACAATAATAATAATAATACATTAAATTAAAATGATTGATTTTTTTTAAAAAGGTTAAAAATCAATTAAAGTTTAAAAAAAGATTCAAAATAAAAATAAAGATGAATAAATAATCAATAAAAGGTGATTGAAATCAAATTTAAATAAATGAATAAACAAATGAAAAAAAATGAAAAGCAAAATTGTTTTTGGATTTATTTATTTTTTAAAAAATGAAATGCAAAATTATTTTCGGATTATTATTATTTTTTTTTAAATGTCCAGCTGGAGAAGGAGGGAGGAGGGGGGAGGGGAGAGCTACACTCACAATGGCCTTCCCCAGCAGGGGAAGGACTACAGTCCCCATGCTCCACGCCCCCGGCTGCGCTCCATGGGACCTGTAATAGTCCCCGGCCTTCACTGGGGCCCCTCGCTTACCGAGACGGTGTGGCCCGGCCTCCCCAGCCCGACGGGCCTGCATTTGCTGGGCACCATGGCAACCGTCCTCGCCGCCGCAACAAAGCACGGAAGTGACCGCCGCCTCCGCTCGCACGCTCCGCCCGGAAGCCGCCCGAGCAGTTGCCATGGCAACGCCGGCTTCCGGGTACGCTTTTCTTTTTCCAGAGAGCAAAGGGAATGCGGGCCCGAAGCATTACATAGGCACTTCGGGTTCCCAAGGAACGGTCTGTGGTTCATTCCTAAATGAACCGGACGTTGCCGTTGCAATGGGGGGTGGGGGAGAGAACGCCTGAGGTCAGAGGTCTCCAATCTTGGCCACTTTAAGGCTTGTGGACTTCAACTCCCAGAATTCTCCAGGAAAAATAGAAATAGAAATAGAATAGAAATAGAACAGAATAGAAATAGAATAGAAATAGAAATAGAATAGAATAGAATAGAAATATAATAAAATAGAAATAGAATAGAATAGAAATAGAATAGAATAGAAATAGAAATAGAAATAGAACAGAATAGAAATAGAAATAGAAATAGAATAGAATAGAAATAGAATAGAATAGAAATAGAATAGAATAGAAATAGAATAGAATAGAAATAGAAATAGAATAGAATAGAATAGAATAAAATAGAAATAGAACAGAATAGAATAGAATAGAAGCAGAAACAGAAACAGGAATAGGAAGGGAACGGAGCGCAACGCGAAGCGCGGCCGGCCAGTCTGTTCCCGCGGAGCCGTGAGGGGGTCGAGCGTGAAGCGGGCCCCGGTTCGCCCGGCGGTGCTGGAACTCCGCTCGCTCCCAGAGGCGCCCACGGGACCGGGCTTCCTCCTCCTGGCTCGCACGGGCAGGCCGGCCTGATGCGCCCCGGCCCTGCCCGGCATGGGAGGCGGAGCGCGGCGGAGGCGGAGGCCGAGGCGGAGGCCGGCCCGCCGGCTGGAAGCGCCGCCCGCTCGGGCGACGGGAGCACCGCAGCGCGGAGGATGGCGGCGGCGGCGGCGGCGGCCCCGGTGCAGATCCTGGTGGCCGAAGCGGAGGACGACGCGCCGCGGTGGCCGAGCCCGCCGGGATGCGGCAGCTGCAGCGAAGACGATTCCGGGCGAGGCGGCGGCGGCGGCTTTGGAGGGGGCAATAAGTCCAGGTAAGGGGACCGTGGCTCGGAGGGCGGCCACCCCAGGGACTAGCGCCTTGCTCTCGGTTTGCTTTTGCCCGGCGGAGGGAGGGAGTCCCGGGAAGCGGGAATCCCCCCTTGCTCCGCCCAGCCGGGGCGGCCTTGGAAGAAGGGGAGACCCCCCACCACCGCTGCAAAGCAGGAGGCGGGCGAGGCTGACAAGGGGCGCGAGATGCAGCCCCGAAAACGGGCTGCGGGACTGCCGGGAGGAAACCGGGCCGGGGGGTGCCTGATGCCTCCGCGGGGAGGGCTGCGCGAAGCTTTGGAGCCCCTCCCGGGGGCGCCTTTCCGGGTGGGGAGGGGGAGCAGAAGAGCTCCACCAGGGGGGCCGCCTTCACCGGGGGTCCCCAGCAAGAGACCCAACGGAGCTGGATTAACCCAGTTTGTTCTCAAATCACACACACACACACACACACACACACACCAACCAAAGGAAAATACTGTGAAGGAAGCTTGCCTCAGGCTTCCCGGCTTCATCCTGGCTGGTTTTGAAAAGATTGATTGGGTCAGACTGGATGAGTGCTTGGAAGAGAGACCCCCAAGGAATGAGCGGGCCCTTCGGAAAGAATGGCTTAGGATGGATCCTGGCCTCATCTCTGTCTGTCTGTCTATGCCTCTATCTATCTATCTATCTATCTATCTATCTATCTATCTATCTATCTATCTATCTATCTATCTATCTATCTATCTATCTATCTATCTATCTATCTATCTATCTATCTATCTATCACCCCAGCGGAGGGGTGGCCCAGGAAGATGAGGGCGCTGAGCATCTCCATGTCCTTGACAGAAGAAAAACAAACAAGGAAGAGCTGGCTGATTCTTCGCCCCCTCTTTGCAAGGAGGAAAAAAGATTTGCCTGCAGCCCTGCTGGGAAACACGCGCGCGAGCGCACGCACACATTTTTTTCCCATTTTAGTGTCATTTTTTGTTGTTTTGCTTAAAAGCATCCTTTCTGCCTGAGCGCAGGGATGGAGGAAGAAAGAGCTGGGGGTGGCCCACCCTTCCTCCTCTCCCCCCTCCAGGCTCCCCCCCTCATATCCCCTCATATCCACGTGGGCACCCTGGGCCAAAGGCGGACCAGAGAGGAGAGCAGCGTTGCTCGTCTGTTGCAAAGACAGCCGGATGTTGCAACAACCATTTCTGGCCCCCTCCTCTCCCTCCTGGGCCAGATGCTGGGCAGGCAGCCGGGAAGGAGGGTCCTGTTCCCACCCACACACACCCTGCTCCTAGGCAATGGGGGGGAGCCATGCCGGGAAGGGGCTCTCTCCTGCTGACTTGGCACTGGGGCGGGTGGAAGGGAGGGAGGCCCTTCAGCTGCCAGGGAACATCTGTCATTGGATGCTGGGGAGGAGCCCAGCCCCACATCTGGTTCAAGCAAAGCTTCCCTGTCTGAGTCAGCTGCTGCTCTGTAATTGCATTCTGGGGAGGGGGAGATCATGGGGATATCTTGTTTTGGACTGAATTTTCTACCGTTAAAGGCTGTTCCTGGGAGAGTTTTCTCTCCAGCCAAAAGTAACCTGGACATTGGAGGCAAAGTTGGAGATAATAAAGGGGTTCTTCTTATTTGACTGTATTACTTTTGTGCCACGCCCCTTCAGGTCATCACAGCGCTGTTGAAAAGTTTCACAAAAGGAATGGTTGTAAACTGAGGATGACCTGTTATCTTCCCAATTGGGAGGGTCCCTTTAGTTCAGGGGTCGACAACCCGCTGCTCTCGAACCGCATGTGGCTCTTTCATCCCTCGGCTGTGGCTCCCAGTTGCCGGTCAGCGCCACAGTTTTGAAAGTAGCTTCCGGTTAAAAGGCGGGGGGGGGGGGGGGNGGGGGGGGGGGGGGGGGGGGGGGGGGGGGGGGGGGGGAGAAGCACAGCACGCCAAGAGACTCTATAGCAAGGGGCAGGTTTCCCGGTTCGCTCCACAATTTATAGGACTTTCGGTTAGGATAAGTAGAGGAGAAAAAAAGACTCCGTGCTAGGAGGTGATTGTATGGTGGGGGACTTCCGGTCAGCTCCAGAATTGAACGAGGGGCTTCTGCTTAAAAACTTTCCGACAGTGAGATCAACCAGTAGAACAGAAGTTGTTCTCAGAAGTTGTGGCAGCGTCATCACTTTTCAAGAAGAGATTGGACTGCCATTTGTTAGAAATGGTGTAGGGTATTCTCTTGGGTGGGGGGTTGGACTAAATGATCTACAAGGTCCCTTCCAACTCTGATTATCTTTTCTCTGTAACCTTTGAGGCTCTTCGAATGTTTAAGGTTTCCATTGCAAAATAGAGCAATTGTTCCAAAATATTTGGGAGGAGGCCCAGAGACTAGAGTGAAGGTTATTTGGATTAAAAATATATATACGGACATATTTGTTTTCCTGCTCACTGCTTGGAAGCCCAACCGAATTGTGCAGACTGTTTTCAGGCCTGAAAACTCCCCCAAGCACGTTGAGCAATGTTTGAGGAATGTGCAAAGGAACAGATTCTTGGAAAGGAAAGTCACACATGCGTTTTTATTTTATTTTACCAGGCAATTTTATGTAATCTTTTCAGTTGTTACAGAGAACGTGTCCACATGGCCCTGTTTATCTGGTTTTTTTAACTCGTTCTTATCCTCTCTCTCTCTCTCCTTCTCCCACTCTCTCTTTCTCCCCTTTTGCAGCGAGAATGATGGGGATGATTCGTCTCCTGCTTGGAAGCCCCCTGAGCACGACCTAATCCTGAAGCTGGTGGCTCAGGTAGAATATTATTTCTCCGATGACAACCTTGAAAAAGATGCTTTTCTCCTGAAGCACATCCGCCGGAACAAGATGGGGTACATCAGTGTGAAGTTGCTGACCTCGTTCAAAAAGGCAAGCACTGGGGGAGACGTGGCCTGACCAGCCAAGGTGTCTTGTCCAAGGCTTCTGAAACCATAATTAAGCACACACTTAGTTAAAACAACTGTTTTATTTCAACACTGGCAATTATGTGCATTCCCAGCCCATAATGAGTCCCAAACAGTCCCTCGAAATAAGCACCCACCTTTCTCTCCTTTGAATTGCTGCCATCAACAAAAGTGCCAAATGAACTATAAAAAACTAACTGAAGTACAAAGTCCACACAGAGCTTCAAGGATTAATCCAAACAGAACGAATGACTTTGCTTCCTACAAAGGTTTCTTTACTTTTGCACTTCTTTTATCCCCTAGCGGAGGGGCAATCACCTCCAAGCCTTACTCCCAAGTCACCCCTTTTGTTTCAGATGTTCTCGCCTTCTGGCAACTCTGCACACAGGGAACAGGCTCCCCTGGATCTTCTGCCTTGCTGCTGCCAGACTCCAAAGGCAGCACCCCACTCCCAGATGGTCCTGGCCCCATCTCTGCATTGGACGCAGGACCTTTGTCCAAGTTCTCTCCAGATTCCCAGACTGGTCCCCATTCTTCCCCACTGTCCGATTCCGCTGCCATCTTGCACAGGCTGCCAGAGAACCACAACACAAGGCAGCTCTGCAGGATTTGGGGAGAAAGGGACTGTAGGAGATGACCAGGCTGAGAGGAGGGAGAGGTCAAATGCATCATCAGTCACGAGTCCCTGCGTGCCCACAAGAGATCTTCAATGCCTTTCTTATCTCCTGCTCATTTCACTTGACGGTTAGTAGGTCAGATTCTTGTAGAGAGCTTAAGCTTGCAACAAAACTTCATACTCTTTTGAGCTGCCTAATTCTCCTGATTTCCTGAGGAGGTTGCAGAGACCCTAAAATATACTTATTGAAAATTAAGGTCCAGGAGACCAAGGTGACCCACCAAATGCTCCTGTTATCATGCCAACTTTATGAAATAAGCTCAGGTTGGCACAACAGCACTGGATTTTAAGTCATACAGGTAGTTCTTGACTTCCAACCATTTGTTTAGCAAACACTCAAAAGTTATGGCAGCACAGAAAAAAGTCACAACTGTTTTTCACACAACTGTTTCAGCATCCCCATTGTCACGTGATCAAAATTCAGGCACTTGGCAAATGTTTCATATTTGTGACGGTTGTAGTGTCCAGGGGTAACATGTGTTGTGGTCCATCAGCAGTCTGTGCTGACGGCAGCAGAGCCGGACGATGGGGAGGAACAGGGACCAGTCCGGGAGTCTGGGGAGGGCTCAGATGAGGATCCTGCATCCGATACAGAGATGGGGCCAGGACCATCTGGGAGTGGGGTGCTGACTCCAGAGCCTCTGGAGTCTGGCAGCAGCGAGGCAGAGGACCCAGGGGAGCCTGTTCCCAGTGTGCGTGTGTGCAGAGCTGCTAGAAGGCGAGAACAGTTAAGACAAAAGGGATGACTCGGGAGTAAGACTTTGAGGTGATTGGCCCTCTCATAAGACAGAAAGGAGAAGCAAAGGGAAAGGAACCTTTGCAGGAAGCAACTTTGTTCATTCTGGTCAGTTTGAAACTTGAAACTCGGTGTTGAATTTGTGTTCCGTTTTGGCCTCATATAATTAATTGGACATTTAATCGTTGGCAGCATTTCAAGGAAGATAAAGGTGGGTGTTCGTCAGACTTATCCTGAAAAACTTTGGCAGACTTCCATGGGACTATTTACAAACTGTGTGAGACTCATTATGGGCTGTGAATGACTAAAATTCACAGCGGTTGAAATAAAGAAAAAAGGGCTTGTGAACTGATGTGTGTTTGTTAGTGTCTCAATAAGCCTTGATCAGAACAACATGATCCTCTTTTGTGACCTTCTGATCAGCAAAATCAAGGGGGATTTAATGCCCATGTTATTAATTTGACAACTGCAGCAATTCCCTTAAATAGCTGAGGCAGAGTAGTTCTTAAAATGGGGCAAAATTCACTTAACGACTGCCTCACTTAGCTGCTGAAATTTTGGGTTCAAATGCAGCCGTAAGTCAAGGACTACCTGTAATTAAGTGGTTGATTCTTTTCGCAGCCTTCTGTTCTTGTTTGATGCCC
The DNA here is from genome assembly GCA_004320025.1 of Laticauda laticaudata. Classification (NCBI taxonomy): domain Eukaryota; kingdom Metazoa; phylum Chordata; class Lepidosauria; order Squamata; family Elapidae; genus Laticauda; species Laticauda laticaudata. The sequence goes on from BHFT01019916.1 coordinate 30,882, forward strand.
ATTCATGGCATTTGTGAATGATTCCGGCCTTTGCTCGGATATTCTCCTCTTTCCTACCAGATCAAGCAGCTAACGCGGGACTGGAGAACCACAGCTTATGCCCTGAAATATTCTGACCTTCTGGAGATGAACGAAGATGGCCGCAAAGTCCGCCGAAGTGCCCCGGTTCCCGTGTTCCCGAGCGAAAACCTCCCAAGCCGAATGCTTCTAGTCTATGACATCTCCCCGACTCGAGATCGACCCCTTCCGGATGAAGGACAGGAGAATGGAGAAGTCAGGGAGAAGGTCATGGAGCATCTCCTCAAGGCCTTCATCCAGTTTGGGGTCATCTTGTCCGTCCGGATTCTCAAACCCGGGAGGGACCTTCCCCCCGATATCAAGAGGTTCAGCGGCCGTTACAGCCCGGTGGGGACCCAAGAATGCGCCATTGTCGAGTTTGAAGAGGTGGACGCTGCCGTCAGAGCCCATGAGTCCTTTGGCCTCACGGACCAAGCCGCCATGAAGGTCCTCCTCATTGGAACAAAGCCTCCAAAGAAGAAGGTCCTCAAGGAGAAGAACCCGGAGAAAAGCTCCACGAAGGATCCAGCCAAGAGTCGCTCGATGAACCGAAGAGTTGAGGAGCTTCAAGATGTAAATGAAGACTTGTCAGCCAACAGCTCCTCGGATCAAGAGAGTGACCCGACGTCTCCCATGCCGAAGAGAAGCAGCTCCTCCAACAGGTTGAGCCCTTCGTCCTATCCCAACCACCACCTGAGCCCAAACAGCTCTCCGAGGTCGAGTCCCTGGAACAGCCCTTCCTCCCTGCGTAAAACCTCCAGGATGTCCCCATTGGCAGAGGACGGAAGACCCTTTCTCAGCACCAGTCCCGAGATGTCCAAGCGGCCGGCTGATTACTCTTCGGACAGTAGCATCACTCCTTCAAGTAGCCCCTGGGTTCAACGCCGGCGGCAAGCTCGGACTTTGGCCCAGGGAGAGAAGACCCCGGTGGGTAGCCCGGAGCCCAGCGTCAAAATAGCCATCTCTGCCGGACTTCCCGTAGGGGTCTTGCGCTTGCCTAGGGGTCCGGACGGAACAAAGGGTTTTCATAACAGTCACGAAAGGAACAACGTCGCCAAGAACATATAAACTCTCATTTTGGAGTGATCCTTGGTGCTTCCTTAAGCTTGGTTGCTGGGGTAGCCCTGAGGATGTTCCCTAGTTGGGTCATGAAAGGTCTGCAAGAAAACCACCAAGCTCAGAGAACACGGAATACTCCACAGTCCTTCCTCCTCTTCCTCCTTTTCTCCCTTCTAGTACTGATGATGTTCCTGAGTTGGGACATGAAACATCTGCAGGAAAACCACCAAGCTCAGAGAACGCTAAATATCCCACAGTCCGTCTGTCCTTCCTTCCTTCCTTCCTTCCTTCCTTCCTTCCTTCCTTCCTTCCTTCCTTCCTTCCTCCTCCTCCTCCCCCTTCTAGTACTTGTTGGGTCATGAAACATCTGCAGGAAAATCACCAAGCCCAGGGAACACTACCCCACAGTCCATCCGTCCTTCCATCCATCCTTCCTTCCTTTTCCTTTCCTTTCTTCCTTCCTTCCTTCCTTCCTTCCTTCCTTCCTTCCTTCCTTCCTTCCTTCCCCTCCTCTCGCTTCTAGTACTAGTTGGGCAATGAAACATCTGCAGGAAAACCACCCAGCTGAGAGCACCAAGGGGCCCTCCTTTCAACCCTGAGCTACAGTCTGCTTTATTATAAGTTTCGGTTTTTATTCAGGTCGCATCGTCTCCAATCAACAAGTTCATTGCCTGCAGGATACAGGCAGTCCTTGACTTACATCCGTTCATTCAGCAATCGTTCGATGTTACGACGATGCTGGAAAAAAAGTGACTTAGGAAGTCCTCGCAGTTACAACGGTCGCAATGACCCACCTTCCCATCGAGATTTGAGCGCTTGGCATCTCAAGGTCATTGGGGACTTTCCCTGGGGGATTCTGACAAGCCATGTCACGGGGGAAGCTAGATGCACATAAAGACTGTGTGATTCGCTTAACGACAATGGCAAAAAAAAGAATTATATGGTTCAGTATGATGACTTGCTTAACAACTGCATTGTTTAGCAACAGAAGTTCCAGTCCCCTTTTCAGTAGACAAATGAGGGCGACCTGTATCCTCCCAACTCTTCGCATGAGAGCCATCCTTTCATTTTTCAACAAAAGCTTTTGTGTCTCTGTTGCTTCACAGGTGTCATCCGAAGCTGCCTTGTCTACCCCTTAAGAGCTGAATTATTACCATTTTTAATGCCAGCTGTCGACAAGCTTTCTCAGCTTTTATTTGATCAATGTCTGTTTTGAAAAACATCGGTGTGCAAATACTATATTTAGCAAGGAAGGGCAGTCGCCCAAGTTGGCTTTGTTCCACCAGGAATGGTTGATGCCCTTCCCTCTTGTCATGTTCTGTTACTTCCGAGGAACCCGCACCTTTTGTCTCGTGTTGAGATGTTTCCCAGTCTAGGATCCAGGCAGGAAAGGGCATTTTTGGTGGCATGAAATAAACAACACCTGCGCTTAAAAAAACGTCTCTCAGGTTGGATGGACTGAAGAGTCTCATATTCTGGTGGTGGAGTTGAGAGGTCCATGGAGATTAATGTTAGCTTTCTTTAAAAAGAGACAGTTAGCAGGAAGGTTGGCCAGGGTGGGGGGGAAACATCCCAATTCACACCTGGTTAATGGTTTTATTATAGGAAAGTCTTCTTCCATGTGAGCCTCAGAGAAGGAGGAAGGGAGGGAGAGGAGGGAAGGAGGAGAGGAGAAAGGAACAGGAATGAAAACAAAAGGAAGGGAAAAGGGAGGAGAAAGAAAAAGAAAAAAGAAGGGAAGGGAAAAGAAAAAGGAAGGGTAGGGAAAAGGAAGGGAAGGGAAAGGGAAGGGAAAAGGACGGGAAAGAAAAGGGGAAAAGGGAAGGGAAAGGAAATGAGAGGGGAAGGAAAAGGAAAGGAAAAAGGAAGGAAAAGGAAAGAAAGGAGAGGGGAGGGGAGGGGAGAGGAGAGACACCCCATGGAGAATGGTAGAAATCAGCATTCTTCAATCATTTAAATTTAAGAAATGTGTGCTTTCGTAGACAGATTAACCCCAGCCTATGGTGACAGCTTGTGGCACAATGGTTAGGCACAATCGAGGTACAATCCATTGTGAGATCACTGCTCCTAGCAATGGGGTGGACCTACACAAACACACCCACACAACATCCCAATTCACATGTAGGGCCGGCCAAGGGCTGGTTTGGATACAAGATGGCTTACTGCTACAGGTTAGAGTGGCACCTGTTTTGTGGGGGCAGAGGGCTTATCGCATGGCTGGCTGGGGAATTTGGGTGTGGAAATCGACAAGTCTTAAAAAGTTGCCACCGTTGGAGACCCCTGGGGATGTCATGCAAGTTGAGTTTGCTGATGGTTCCATGTGTTGTAGCAATGCCTTAATTTGGAGGCCAGCTTCCGTATCTTGGTGAATTCAGCCTTTGGGTGGGCCGGGTGGAATCAGGATTGGGGTTTCTTCTTAGATTTTGGATTGGTAGGACTGTCCATGTAGATTGATTTTGGTGAGGGAATTTTAACATTTCATGGACCTTTGGGGGTTATATTGTTTTGTTTCTTCTAGACCACTTATTCCTCCTTATGCCATTGCTCCTGACTACGCTTCTGATAGACCTCCGTATCTCTATTTTCCCAGTCCTGTAAGTCTGGACTTTCCTCCTTGGGGGTTGGTTTCTTGAACTCGTAGAAGCAGATGAGCAGTCTTCCTCAATCCTAGATCCCTCAGACCTCAACTCCCAGAATTCCTAGATTAAGAGTGATGGGAGAAGGCCCACACCTCTGAAGCTCCACTTTGGAGAACATTGTTCCATTGTTCTAGATGTCTACACAACCTAGGGGAGATTCAACCCTATTGAGCTTAATATTAGAACAGTGTTTCTCAACCTTGGCCACTTGAAGATGGGTGGATGCCAACTTCCAGAATTCCCCAGCCAGCCATGACTTCAAGATGTATTGATGCCCACACATCTCCAAGAGGCCAAGGTTAAGAAATTCTGTATTAGAAGATAAACATGGTTGAGTTGGAGAACAAGGCTGTGACTGTGGAAGTAGAGAGACACTTTCCAGGATGTTCTAGCTCCAAGGGTTCTTCCTTGAGCAGAAGGTTGGACATAGAATGATCTTCAACAGCCCGTTTTGTCCCACATTGCACCACCATGGCTCTGCAGCATCATTTTGACTTGGTTGTGATGTGAAGGATCCGGATATAAATCCAGTATTGTTAAAGGAAATGCTTTCCCCCACCTCATCTCATGATGGGTGGGTTTAAACAGAAGCAGAAAAAATCTTTTGAAGGACTTCTTCAAAGCTTGGGCTGTCCCCTTTTCACCAGGATTATTCAACAAGGAAGCACCAAAATGTCCATCTTGGGGCCTTTCTCTTATTTAAGCTTGTTCTAAAAAATGGCTCTCTTCCAACACAAGGGAGTTAATTTATTTTCTTCTCCTTGAGATTGTAGACAACTACGGTTACATGAGAGAAGCAATTAAACAACGGGGAGCAATGATCATTGATGGGACTCAGGAGACAGGTAAAACCACGGTGGGTGGGAGGTTGTAACGTGCCAGATCCATTACAGGTTGTACTTGGATATTCTGCACTGATTTGTAGAAAAAAAAAATGGGATTCTCCCTTTCAGGACCCAGCCCTGCCTGGGAACAGAAGTGGATTAATTACGTCAACGTGATCAACTCCATCAATCCTTGGAGAGTGGCTGGGAAACCCTTCGGTCAGTGATGGCTTCTTCTTCCTCCCTGCCTCCCATCTGTTGAGGGTTGTTCAGATAACAGATAATCAGAGTTGGAAGGGACCTTATAGGTCATCTGGTCCAACCCCCTGTCCAAAGCAGGAGATCCTACACCATTTCTGACAGATGGCAGTCCAATCTCTTCTTGAAAGTCTCAAGTGATGGATTTCCCACAACTTCTGATGGCAACTTCTGTTCCATTGGCTGATTGTTCTCAACTGTCAAAAAATTCCTCCTTATTTCCAGGTTGAATCTCTCCTTGTTCAGTTTCCATCCATTGTTCCTTGTCTGGCCTTCGGGTGCTTTGGAGAATAGCTTGACCCCCCTTTCCTCCTCTCTGGGGCAGCCCCTCAAATATTGGAAGATTACTATCCTGTCTTCCCTGGTCCTTCTCTTCCCTAGACTAACCATGCCCAACTCCTGCAAGCTGTAAGTTCAGACAGGTTCTTCATCACTTATGGGTGGAAAGACACCTCCTGCTAAATCCTGGCTTCACTGCAGCTTGTTGAGAGGCCCGTCATGGCTAAGCCAGGATTGTCAGTTAGCCATACTGGCTGAGGAATTCTGGGAGTTGAAATCCACAAGTCTTAAAAGTTGCCAAGTTTGGAGAGCCCTGCTCTAAGCTACCATAGCTAGCTTTGCTTGTGGTGTATGAACTCCCCCGAACAGAGTCTATTTTACGGCTACGCAGCAGGTATAAACCAGCTGAGTTTTTTCAATCTTCCATCTTTGTATTAACTGACAAATTTATGCCTTGCTTTTCTTGTTTCTGCCAAAGTTTAGGATTAGGCTGACTCTCCTGCTCAAAGACAGCTTGCAAAGTATAGCCAGGGTGAGCCGAACCATGGTTAGCCATCCGCAAAGGCAGCTCCAATTTAGCCTCCACTTTGGGTTAATCTACCTACTGCCCACTTATCCAATCAGACACGTTTTTGTTACACCCCCCCCAAATAATTTGGGAACATGAAAGAAATCTTCAGGGCAGCCTTTTTCATACCATTCAGAGTCATCAATATAATAATAATCATATTATTATAATTTCCTCACTGCTGTTAGAAAACACAATCTTGTTTTGTACGAATCCCGGTATTTGGGCATACAGGTAGTCCTCATTGATTCATTTAGCATCTGTTCAAAATCACAACAGTGCTAAGAAAAGGGACTTGTAGCCGGTCCTTGCACTTATGACCGGTCCTCGAACTTATGACCATCGCTGCACCCTTCCCACAGTTGCAATTCGAGCGCTTGTATGCAATTTACAAGAGTTGCATGTGATTCCTCCTTTGCGGTCTTCCCAGGGGGCTGAGACAAGCAGAGTCAAAAAGGAGGGGGGAGAGCCTGTTTTCTTTAATGACCAAGTGACTTACTTAACAACCATGGCCAAAAAAAAAGCAGCTTATCAAATTGGGAATGGCTTCAGGATTGCACTGCTTAGCGGCAGAAGTTCCGGCCCTGAATTATGGTCATAACTTGAGGACTCCCCGTATTTTCTACCGCTTCTAGCTTCCTGGCCTTGGCCTGTGATCATTCTCTTTGGCCCTCTCTGCAGTGTGCGACCGTCACTGGCTCTGGACTTCCTGAGAAGCGAGGGAAGACACACAGACAAAAAGACAGAAAATTCACAGGAATCTCCTGCAAACCTCTGGAGGATTTATTAAATTTGCCAGTTCCCAGGTCACCCCATCCAGCCAGACTAAATGGATGGCAGCTTTTCTCTTTGAAAACTTTGGATGGGGAGGCAGGGGGGTTGGCTGGGGGGGGGATCTGGAAAACCCCACCTTTTAAAGGGAGGAAGGGTGGACATTCAGAATTGGGGACCTTTAAGGGTCCCTCTCTCCATCTTCCCTCCAGAATCCAGCGGCTGCTCGGATATTAATAGAGTTGGAAGGGGTCTTGTAGGTCATCTAGTCCAGGGGTCGCCAACCTTTTGGACCTCAGGGACCACCAAACTCATAATTTTAAATCCTAGGGACCACGAATATTAATTTTGACTGACGGTAGCTTGCTGACGTTGGTGGGAGAGAGATCGATCTAACCTCTCTCTCTCACACACACACACACACAGAGGCAGGGGTGGGATTCAAATTTCTTAACAACCTGTTATGTGGGCGTGGCCTAATTTGTGGGTTTGGCATGTGGTCATGTGACTGGCTGGGCATGGCTTGTATGTAAATATTATATTTATGTAAATATTGATTTTTTTTTTATTAAAAAAGAGCAACTTTTACCTAAAATCAGGCAAAGCAGATGAGCAGATTGAGTTGCTCTCAGAATCACAGAGTCATTCAGAGATCTGTGAGATCGGCTACCTGAGCCTGTCACATAAAATTTGCTTGCAAGCAAACTCACAAAATTAACTCACAACACACCATGTATGTAAATACTGATTTTATTTTTTTTTAAAGAGAGCAACTTTTACCCAAAATCAGGCAGAGCAGGCAGGCAGATTTGAGATGCTGACAGAATCACAGATTCACTTAAATATCTGTGTTTCTGCCATCGTCTAGCTGAATCTGCACTGCTTCATCCTAGGGAAGGTTCAGCTCTGCTTTTAAGCAGAGCCGACGATTTAAAGATGAGCTCGAAAGCAAGAAATCCAACTATTTCCTGCTTTCTCGTTAATCTAAATCTCCCTGCACAACACTGCCTGGGGAATTCTGGGAATTGAAGTCCGCCAGGCTTACAGTGGCCAAGGTTGGAGACCCCTGCTACAGCCGGCATCCTGGTGCTCTCAGCAAAGTTCCTTCAGCAGCCCCGGCTTCAGCATCCGCCATCGCTCCTTCATCTTCATCTTCGTGTGGCTGCTGGCAAAGATGTGGTCAATGGCCTCGGAGGAGAGTGCCCAGATTTGCTCGTTGGACAACTGGAAGATCTCGGACACCAGCTGGTACTCCGTGGACAGCTCAGTGGCGAAAACGCCTTTGTCGTCCGTCTGGGAAGGCAACAAACCATGAGAAGTGAGAGGCTCCTGCCTGCTTTGGGGTGCAAAACAGGTGGCTTACCAAAGCAGACTTCCAAAGGAGGAGACTCTAGGTAGGTCAGGGTGGACACGAGGGATCCTTGGATGCTCTCTGAGCTGGGTTTTTTTTTCACAGTCCACCTGAGGAACATTATCAGTGGTGGGAGCGGGGTTTGTGGTGTGGAGGAGGATGACTGTGGGGTGCTTAGGGCTCTGTGAGCTTGGTGATTGTCCTGAAGACCTTTCATGACCCAACTATTAATTCTGGAAGGGAAAGGGGTTTGCAGAGAGGAGGAGGGAGAGGGAGAGGGAGGAGGAGGAGTGGTATGAGGTCCTGAGTGCTCTCTTGAGCTTGGCTGGTTGTTTTGCAGATGTTTCATGACCCAACGAGGCAACATAATCAGTAGTAGAAGGGAGGAGGAGAACAACTGCGGGCCTTAGTGTTCTCTGAGTTTCATGATTGTCCTGCAGATGTTTCATTACCCAACTAGGGAACACCATCAATGCTAGAAGGGGAAGAGGTTTGCAGAGTGGGAGGAAGGACTGTGGGGTCCTTGGTGCTCTCTGAGCTTGGTGGTTTTCCTTGCAGACGTTTCATGACCCAAAATAGGTAACATCACCAGGGCTAATGAGTGCCAGCCATCCCTAGTGCTGATGACGTTACCTAGTTGGGGTCATGAAACGTTTGCAGGGAAACCACCAAGCTCAGAGAGCGCCAAAGAACCCTCAAGCAAACTTCTGTTGTTTTTTTTAAGGACTGAGTGAATTAGGACAGCCACGTGGGGCCTGTAGCATTATTTAAAAAGAGGGATCCTTCTCTGTCCCCCCCAGGAGAATCCAAAAGACCTTACACAAAGGACCACGGGATGACCCAGGCGGTACCAGAATCCGAAATGGTGTTGGGCCTTGGAGGGCACCGTCTCGGCTTTCAGGTTGGACGTCAGGCAGAGTTCTGGGAGGACAAACGGGGACAGGATGAAGGCCACCCACAAAAACAGGTGGGCTTAAAAAAACAAAATCAAAGTCAGTTTACTTCAGTGGTAACTCAACTTCGGCAGCTTTCAGAGGGATGGACTTCAACTCCCAGAATTCCCCAGCCAGCCTGCCATCAATTCAAACTTAAAAAAAAGTTCCACTTACCCAAAGCAACCACTCACACGGCTATTCCTGAGCACAGAACACCAGGCTGCCCAGCAGAAGGGGTGGACTGCAGTTCCATCATCCCAGGTCGACCCACCACCCATCGCCCTGCTTCTGCCCCAAGCCCTTCCTTGCCTAGAGGTGTCCTGTTTCGCCTCACAAGCTCCACCAGGTCCCGTGTGGCCAATTCGGAGGTTTGAAGGAACGTCCCGTGTCCGATGCGGTCCGGGCAAAGACTCAGAAGCAGCCAGGTTTCCTCCTCCTGTTTTGGGATCTGGAAATCAAAGACGTGTCGTGGGGTTTCATGACCCAGCTAGGTAACATCATGAGTCCTAGAAGGGAGTTGGGTTTGTTTGGGGGGGAGGGGGAGGAGGAAGAGGAGGAGGAAGACTGTGAGGTTCTTGGTGCTCTCCGAGTTTGGTTGTTGTCTTGCAGACGTTTCATGACCCAGCTAGGTAACATCATCAGTGCTACAAGGGAGCTGAGTTTGTTGGAGGAGGAGGAGGAGGAGGAGGAGGAGGAGGAGGAAACCGAAGAGGAGGAAATGGAGGAGGAAGAGGAAGTATAGGAGGACTGTGGCATCCTTGGTGCTCTCTGAGCTTGGCTGTTTTCTTGCAGACGTTTTATTACCCAACTAGATAACTTCATCAGTGCTAGAAGGGAATTGGGTTTGTTGGAGGAGGGGGAGGAGGAGGAGGAGGCAAACTGTGGGGTTCTTGGTGCCCTCTGAGCTTGGTTGGTTGTCTTGCAGACGCTTCATGACCCAGCTAGGTAACATCATCAGTGCTACGCACTGTGTGACCTACTCCTTGCCTTCTTCCAAGATCTTTGACTTCTCAATCTTGTCCACCAACTAGACCTCTCTCCATGTACAGATGTGACCCTATCAAGCACAGACCTTGCTCGAGGAGACCAGTCCGGTGCTCAAACCCATTTAATGAACCTTATCGCCACCGACCCAGCCGGCCAGCATCCAAGCGTTACCTCTGAAAGATGCAACGTCAACTTCAAACCAGCTTTCTTGGCTTCCAGAAGAGGCTCCAAGAAGTCCTGGCCATGCCCCGCCTTCAGGACAGGAAAAGGAGAGCAAATACAACCCCATAAAATAATTACCTGACAGATCCATCCCCCAAAAACCCCCACCCATCTGTTAAGGTTTTACTTTCTGAGGAAAACCTACTTTCGGATTTCCGCTGAGGTCCAGACCAAGGACCACACCATCGGTGGACAGCAAAAAGTCTCCTGCCAGCTTGACGGTTTCCTTGGCAGTCACTGCCCCCTTGCTTCTGTCCACCGATACAAGAAATCTGGAACATTTAAAACTCCCTGGGAACTTGGAAAAACCAGGAATAGCAGCAAGGAAGCGGGGACGTTTTAAATTTAAAAATTGAATCGATTTCTGAACATTTCAGAGGCTTAGGGCCTTCAAGTGCGTTTTGGACGGACAATAAATAGTTAAATGGGTGTCAAGGCTCCAACATACACCCCCATTCAAATCACAAGTCTCTAGCTGCAGGGTAAAAAAGTTGATTTACTCGGAGTTAACATGTCGGCTGTTTCCTGGTTGCAGCTGACACTACAATACATCATTCATTTCCCCCTTGACCGTGGTCTTCCTCCAACCCCCTTGGTATATATCCTCCAATGGGACACATCCATAGCTAAGAGTCATCAATCATGCTCTCCAGTAATAATCTTGCGTGCCAACAGCTTTGGCTGCCAAGGCGATTATCTGAAGCATTTAAGGAATGTAATGCTTCCCCCCACCACCACTCCCTTTCTGCCGGCAACTAAAAAGACCAAAGGAGTATCTTTTAGTTGACAATGTTTTTTTTTTTAAAAAAAAAGCAAATGGAGATGAAAAACAATGCAATTATTTCACTGGTGGAAAAGAAATATGGAGATGTCTTGCTTGGAGTCCATCCAGTCTCTGTTGGGAATTTGGCATTATAAACTGGTAGACTTGGCATCATGGGGTAAGCTACGATTCAGCCATAGTCACTGAGAAAACACATCCTGGGGTCATATCCTAGGGGCCCCAAACAAACAATTTTGCGAGATGAATCTGGGCTTTCGAGAACTCAGAATCATGGAGGCCCCAACTTACCTTACATCTATATCCAATCCCTCTTCCTGACACTGCTTGATGCCCTCAAGTACAGCTTCCACGTACGTTCGCTTGGTCATGCCTACAAATGAGAGAAAAAACAAGAGATCATTTCCAGCTGCAAATGAGGAATCCACTCAAGACTTTTTGGCTGTCCAGCTTGTTTTGTGGTTAAAATTGGGCTACCTACCGGCCATCTCAGCAACCATCTGGAGATGGTTTCCTTCAAAACCAGCCCGACTTTGCCGAGATGACATTTCAGGAAGGGGAGACTTGGAGAAGCCGGGAGGAAAGTTACAGTACCTGAGCTTTTCTCCTCCCTGGGCGTGCTCCTTAATTCGAGATATTTGACTCCATCAGCAGCAAATTCCCGAATAACATCTTTGGTTACCTAAAAAGATACTTGTGTGTGTGTGTGTGTATATGCACACACATACATATACACACACATATTTGTGTGTGTGTATGTATGTATGTGTGTGCATATATACATATGTATACACATACATACATACACACATACATACATACAAACATACCATGGATAGATTCAGAGAAGGCTATCACACCAGAGTTAAGGCTAAAGAAAGGTCTTACATTCAGCCTCATCCCTTGTGTGTGTGTGTTTGAACCTTGGCAGCATTAAGATGGGTGGACTTTAACTCCCAGAATTTCCCAGCCAAACCCATCTTAGAATAGAATAGAATAGAATAGAATAGAATAGAATAGAATTCTTTATTGGTCAAGTGTGATTGGACACACAAGGAATTTGTCTTGGTGCAAATGCTCTCAGTGTACATGAAAGATACATTTGTTAAGAGTCCAGAATCAACAGGTACAGCACTTTATAATAATCATAGGGTACAATAAGAATGGAATGGAATAGAATAGAATAGAACAGAACAGAACAGAACAGAATAGAATAACAGAGTTGGAAGGGACTTTGGAGGTCTTCTAGTCCAACTCCCTGCCTAGGCAGGAAACCCTACACCGCTTCAGACAAATATTATCCAATATCTTTTTAAAAACTTCCAGTGTTGGAGCATTCACAGCTTCTGGTGGCAAGCAGTTCCACTGGTTGATTGTCCTCGCTGTCAGGAAATTTCTTCTTAGTTCCAGGTTGCTTCTCTCCTTGCTTAGTTTCCATCTGTTGCTTCTTGTCCTGTCTTTTCTGGTGCTTTGGAAAAGAAATTGACTCCCTCTTCTTTGGGGCAGTCCCTCAAATACTGGAATACTGTTATCATGTCTCCCCTATTTCTTCTTTCCATCAGATTAGACCTACCCAATTCCTGCAACTGTTCTTCACATGTTTTAGCCCCCAGCCCCCTAATCCTCTTGGTTGCTCTTCTCTGCATTCTTTCTAGAGTCTCCACATCTTTTTTACAACGTGGCAACCAAAACTGAACGCAGTGTTCCAAGTGTGGCCTTGCCAAGGCATTATAAACTAATATCTTAAAGCAGCTAAGGTTGATCTAGCGAGTGCATCCCAGGAGCATAAGGCCCTCTACGGTATGTTTCAGACTTTCAGAGTTCTGGTTTCAAGCCCCAATATCTGCTTAGCGTTACAAGGGCTGACCCAGAGAGGAAGGGGTCAAGCTATTTTCCAAACGACCCAAAAACCAGACAAGGAATAATGGATGGAGAGATTTAACCGGGAAATAAGGAGAAACTTTCAACCAATGGAACAGAAGTTGGCTTCAGAAGTTATGGGAGCTTCATCTCTGGAGGCTTTCAAGAAAAGACTGGACTGCCATCTGTCAGAAATGTAGGGTCTCCTGCTTGGACAGGGGGTCGGACTAGATGACCTACAAGGTCCCTTCCAACTCTGTTATTCTGTAAGGGATGCGATCAACCCAAATAACAGATCCTACATAATATCCATCCAAGTCCCTTACTCCCAACACCATTCCTTACTCCGGCAATCTGATCGCAGGTGGAAACCTGGTTTTAATTGGACTATTAATCGACCAAAACTGCAGCCGATCATGGAAACAATATCTCTTGTCTCTTCTACCAGCTCTTTTGAGTACTCCAACCGACATATAATAATAAATATAATATCCAAAAAAGCCAATGATGGAACAGAAGCCTTTTAGGTAAAGGTTCCTCCTCCTCGCACATGCTTGCTAATTTCCAGCTTTTGGGGACGCTGCTGATCTCCATTGCAAAGCCGAAGAAGAGCCAGCACTGTCCCAAGACGTCTCGGTGGTCATGTGGCCGGCATGACAAACGCTGCCGAAGGCGCATGGAACGCTGTTCCCTTCCCACCAAAGGGTTCCCTGTTTTTCCACTCGCGTTTTGTTTTACGTGCTTTTGAACTGCTAGGTTGGCAGAAGCTGCTTGGACAAGGAAAGGGAGCTCACTCCGTTATGCGGCTATGCTAGGGATTCGAACCGCTTGAACTGCCGACCATTTCTGATCAATAAGCTCAGCGTTTTAGCCACCGGGTCCCTTTTAAAAAAGGAGCCTTTTGCTCATTAACTCAAAGGCCCTGTGACCTGGGTTCAAAATAACTTACCATTAATATATCTTCAGGTCTGCTGGTCATCTGGTGTATGAAGTCGAACATCTGGAAACATCTGCATGGACCAGCATGAAAGAACGGTGTAAATAAGAACCACAGCAATGTGGACAAGCTGGGAAAGGGTAAATATACAGCAACCAGCCTATAGGGTCGTCTTTGACTTACAGCCACCATTGAGCCCCAGATATTTCTATTGCTAAGCGAGACATTTGTTAAGTTGAGCTTTGCTCCATTTTACAACTTTTCTTGCCGCCATTGTTAAGTGATTCCCTGCGGTTGGTTAAGTTAGTGACAAAGTTGCTATGTGAATCTGGCTTCTTCGTTGATTTTATCAGAAGGCCGCAAAAGGGGAATCCCATGACCCTGTCGTAAGTATGAGTCAGTTACCAAGTGTCTGAATTTGGATCCCATGACTCGGGGGAGGGGTGCTGAAGTGGTTGTTAAGTGTGAAAAACAACCACATAAGTCATGTTTTTTGGTGACACTGTAACTTTGAGCGGCCACTAAACGAACTGCTGTAAGATGGTATTTACGACGGTCGCAACATCCTGGGGTTGGTGATCAGTTTTGTGATTGCTCCAGCCGGCTCTGGACAAGAAAAGTGTCAACTAAAAAAAAAAAGAAACACTCCTTTGATTGTTTTAGTTGCCATCAGAAAGGGAATGGCAATGTATTCCTTAAATGCTTCAGATAATTGCCTTGGCAACCAAAGCTGTTGGCGCGCAAGATTATTACTGGTGAGCATGATTGATGATTCTTGACTATGGATGTGTCCCATTGGAGAATATGGGAGGAAGACCAGGGTCAAGGGGAAAATGATGTATTTTCGTGTCGGCTACAACCAGCTAATGCCAACATGGCCACTCCTAATAAATCAATTTTATTTTCTCTGAGAGATGCGGCTAGAGACTCATGATTGGAATGGGGGTGAAACCCTGACACAGAGTCAATGGAGGGGAGAAGTTGGATTCACTTAATGATTTGTGTGGTTCACTTAACAACTGTGACGGAAAAAGGGCATAAAAATGCACGATTTGTTTAAGAACCATCTTGCTTAGGAATGGAAATTCCTGCCCCCAAAGCAGCCGTGAAGTCAAGGACCAGCTACATGGTCTCCAAGGTGCCCCCGAAGCCAGACTCACTCCTCTAGAGTCCTTTTTGTCCCCTTGTCAATCACGACCATTTCCTCTGCGATTTGAAGGTGGGGCTTCTGCACCATCAGCTTCTTCATGGTAGCAGCGCTGATGGAGCCGTTTAAGTGGGCGTGGAGCTCCTGAAAGGGAAAGAGAGAAAAAGGATTTGTCTCCTTGGAAGCATCCTGGGGAAAGAATTTGTCTCCTCCCGAGTCTGAGCTTCCCCCCCCCCCCAAAAAAAANCCCCCCCCCCCCCAAAAAAAAAGCATTTAATTCTACTTGGGTGTCCAGAAAAGTTTTCATCCACCTGTAAAATAATTAGTGAAAAATCCCAGTGGATTTTCTAGCACGGGATTTTGCAAACTTGTTGACTTTCCGACGTATGGACTACAACTCCCAATATCTCCCAGCCAGCTGGGAGTTGCAGTCCATTCATCGAAAAATTGCCAAGGTTGAGAACAATTGTTTTAGCAGAGGCTTTTCAACCATGGCTGCTGTTAAGAGAGACTTCATTCAGCTCCCAGAATTCCCCAGCCATGATTGAAGGTACATGGACTTCAGCTCCCAGAATTCCCCAGCCAGCTATGGGAATTCTGGGAGTTGCAATCCATTCATCTTAAAAGTTGCCAAAGTTGAGAAACACTGATTTTAGCAGGCGGCTTTTCAAGCACGGCTGCTGTTCAGAGGGACTTCACTTCCCAGAATCCCTCTGGCCATCATGCTTTCATATGGACTTAAAACAACCAGAATCCCCCACCCATCCTACAGTGGCCAAGCTTGAAAACTGTGGCAGCAGAACAGCTGGCAAACAGCTGGTGCTAAATGGTATAGGGTCCTGCTTTGGGGGGGGTTGGACTAGATGACCCACAAGGTCCCTTCCCACTGTTACTATAATAAATACAATAATATATATGAGATATGATAATATTATATGATATAATAAATATATTATGATATAGGATATGATCTAACGTGCATGCTAACTTCAGTTTCTTCTTGGTCACGGAGGTTAAACGGCTGGCTTCGGACCCGCGAGGCTCTTAACCATTCACACGTTCGCAAGCACAGGAGGACCCTCCCGATGGCCGCTGGGTTCCCCACGCGCTACAATCAGCCGGGGCAAAGGAGCCTCGGCTGGGGTCTCCCCTAGTTCCTTCCCCTTTGCTGGAGACCCCCGACCCGCCACCCGCGGAGGCAGCGCCCAGCGCAGCTCCAGCTCCAGGGATGCGGCCGAGAAGGAGCCGCGCCTTGCCGGCTCTCACCACTTTGGGCAGCCGCTGGAAGAAGCGGGGCGCCCGCTCGGTTGCAGCCGCCTCCGCCATGGCCCGCAGCTGCTTTCCCGGGGCGGGAGGGAGGCGCTGCCCGCCTCTGGCGGGCGGAGCTCGGGGGCCGCTTCTGCAAGCAGCCGCCCCGGGGAGGGTCCGCCTCCAGCAGACGCTCTGGGTGGGGTTGCAATTCCCATCGTTCCCGGCCGACCGGGGAGGATGGGAACCGCTGTGCAATGCCGCTGGAGAGCCCCCTCCCCCGCAAGCAAAGAAGCCGAGGCGGGCAACGGGGCAAGGCTGGGGGATTCACACGACCCATGCGCCTCGCCGACTCGGGGAACCCCCGGAACCCCCTTTTCGCGAGGCATTGAAGCGGATGCAAACGAAGGGGGGAAACTCCCAAACCGGGTTGCATTTTTGCAAAACTTTCAAGCCAGGTTTATTTTTTATTTTTTTTTATTTGGGGGGGGCACAAAGTGCAAAACTCCCAAACCAGGTTGGATTTCTGCAAACCAGGCTGGAGATATGCAGACCAGGTTGGACTTTTGCACAAGGGGCAAAAACTCCCAAACCGGGTTGCATTTTTGCACGGTGCAAAAAAAAAAAAAAAAAAAAAAAAAACCACCAAAACCAGGTTGCATTAACCAAGTTGGCTTGTCGCGCCGTCGCAGCTCAGACTCGCTGATCCGTCTTCCGCCCATATACCCAGCGCGTCGATGCCCTCCGGCCTCGCGGGGGCGACCGAGAGCGACCACGAAGACGAAGAAAAGGAACCCCAACAGCCCAGGAGACCGTTTTTCTTTCTCTCGCCGCGCAGGCGCAAGCTCCTCCTCGCCCGTTTCCGGGGAGAAGAGGGGGGCAGGGGGAGAGTCGGGCGGAGTCCCGGATGAGGGAAAGATGCGGCGGCTGGGTGGGGTTGGCTCCGCTGCGGGCGCTGAAGCGGCTCTGCTGTGTGGCCGTTTTCCTCTCGCAGCTCTACGTCCTCTCTGGCCGGGGTGAGGAAAGGGGCGGGGGGGGGCGCCGGAGGGGCGAAGCGGCCGCCGGCTTTCCCTCCGCCCCTTCATGAAAAGCCCGTTCATAATTAGGCTAATCAGGGCAGGCTCCTGATTGGGGGGGGGGGGGGCTTGAGGGTCCCAGGAGCCCTTCAGGAGTATATGGGCGGGGGCTCTTCCCATGGGGTGTGGGAGCGCACTCTGCACATGCTCAAGGAGCATTGGCCCTCCCCAGTTGCTTTTAATTGAGGGCGGGCTTCTGCCAATGGGGGGGGGCTGTTGGATCTCCCAAGGGGGGTCTCCTCTGGAGGAAGGGGAGAAGGGGCGATTCTTCCCCAGCTTTTGGGTGTCCCCGTTTGGAAAAAGGTCCTGGGTTCAAGGAAACCAGCGAAGGGGACCAATGAAGGGTGGCGCAGAACGGGCTGAAAACATGGAATAACTGTCAATAAAGATGAAAAAATACAGGACCAAAGACAGCCTCTCTTGGTGTTCAGGACGAGTTCTGTCCAAGCAGAGAACCCTGAAACTATAGCCCTATTAAGGCAGGTAGTCAGATTTCACGGAAGGGACCTTTGTAGGTCATCTAGTCCAACCCCTTGCCCTAGCAGGAGACCCTACACTGTTTCTGACGGATGGGAGTCCAGCCTCTTCTTGAAGGTCTCACCACACTCGTGGGTTGTTTTTCACACTTAACAACCATTGCAAGCATCCCCACGTGACCAAAATTCAGACGCTTGGCAATTGACTCATATTTGTGATGGTCGTACTGTCCCGGGGTCGTGTTGATCCCCTTTTTGCGACCTTCTGAACAGCAAAGTCAACCCAGATTTCACTTAACCGTTTTACTGACTTAACGATGGCAACGATCCACTTCACAACTCTGGCAGGGAAGGTCATACAATGGGGCAAAGCTCACTTAACCAATGTTTCGCTTAGCGACAGAAATTTGGGCTCAATTCTATCCAGAAGTGAAAGATTACTCAAAGATACCCTTTTCCAATGGATTTCACCCTATATCGCCCATTCTAGGGCGAAGACGCTCCTGAGATCTGCTTAGTGTCCGTGTGTCTCATGTCCTCTCTCTGCTTCTCCAGGGTCGCTGAGCTTGGAGCATTCTCATTCACAGGCTTCGCTGTCCAAGATCTCAGGGCTCCCTTCGAGCACCCACATCCCAGCATCCAAGGTGCCAGGTGGGTCACACTTTACAATCCCATCGCTTGGTTTCGGAAGAGTTTTCGCTTTCTGAAGTGTTCTGGCTTCATCTCGAATCTGCTGCTTTCTCTCCTCGTTTATTTTGCTACTTTTAATTTTGGAAAGTCACACTCAGCTTTTCTCAGCTAAAACGAGTTGGTTGCTTGTGTTTCCCGGGTGAAAAGCCATCCATCTTTTCCTCTGGAGGAAAGTCACGGCATTATAAAAATGTCTAAAATTTGCTTAAAGCATCATTGCAGGGATACAGGACCCATCCAGTTTTTTTCCCCCAGGGGAGCAACCGACCTCCAAGAAAAACACATTCAGGACTGTGCTGTTTCAGTTAACTATATTTCATATTTCTGAACCACCCATCTCCCTCAGAGTGAGTAGTCCTATGAGTGGCTATTTGTAGAATTGTTAGAATAAGAGCTATAGAAGCATAGAGAATGGTTAATGGATGTCACGTCCCCGTCGGAGGAAGCTGAGCAGCTGACAGGGAGTGGGAGTGTGGCTCAGTTGGCTGTGGAAGAAACTGGGGAAGGGCTGGGCAGAGCAGGGCGAGGTAGAACAAGGGAGAGGGAGTTCAGAGGAAGATCCAGGCCCACCCCCTCTTCATCCTAAGCCACATAGGGAGGAAGGGAGCAATGTGGAGTGCATGGCCTTCAGGGGAGAATAGGGCCCTGATTCCCTTAATTAGCTGTAGCTGGGAACAGAGTGTTTGAAAAGGGAAGTTGCACACAGCAAAGTTGTGGGGAGCAAATCATGAATTTATCTGGTCTCATCCAGGCTTATCTGGGTTCCTGGCATCTTCCCAACTGTGTGAATGTTGCCGTGCTTTCAAGTCTGAAATTCCTTCTCCTGCCCTGTCAAGTTAATTACTGCAGCTTGGTTTGTGTGGATTTTAAGTTAAAAGTGTGTACGTACTTGGTTTTTGGACTGAATCTCCTCCACTTAAAGGCTGTTCCTGGGAGAGTTTTTCTCTAGCCAAAGATAACCTGGACCTTGGGGGGAAAGTTGGAGATAACAAAGGGACTCTTCTTGCTTATCTGACTATGTTGCCTTTGTGCTGTGCTCGGGTCATCACATCACAATGGAGTTCCAAGGACTCAAAGAAATTTCATACATTGTATTTTAGGGAAGATACTGAAGCCTTTTTTTTTTTAACAACTGGATTTTATTTCTGCAGAGGGTACCTCAATTCCAGCTTACGTGACCCGATGCCCCAGTAATGGGATTTGTAGTCGGCTGCCTCCAGAATGTATGACCTGCAAAACAAACTATTCCTGTATCTATGGCAGATCAGTTTCATTTGAATGTGAAGCCAAACCCCAAGTCCATTGCGTTGTAAGTAAAAAAGCTTTCTTTATAGACATGACATGAAAATCCACGGTGATTACTTCAGATCAGTAATTATCTTAGCCGATTCAAGAAAAATGGAACAATTAACAATTACTTTACCCTTCTGATTTGAAGCAGTGTTTCCTTGTTAGAGACGGGATCAGTTTACTTGAACAATTGCAGAATTCTCAGCTAGCAAAAACAATTATTTGAATAATTTTGTTAAATAGCCTCAATTTCCATTAGGGCTGAATTGTGTTCGTTGGTCAGCTAAAGAGATGAAACACCAAGTGAGCAAAAACATACTCTTGCTTTTAATCTATATTTTTCAACCGTGGCAACTTTAAAGTTGTGTGCACTTCCATTTCCAGAATTCCCCAGCCAGCCATGCTGTCTGTGGAATTCTGGGAGTTGAAGTCTAAACTTGATGTAATTGAGAAGCACTGATCTTAACATATTACACTCAGGAGAAAGGTGACCTTCACTGCTTCCTTTGCAGGATCAAAATAACACTCGGAAGACTTTCTTGATTAACATGACTTGCCAATTTTGCTGGCAGCTGCCACCCTCAAACTACCTTTGCTCCAATCCTACCAACTGCAAGACAGTCTCGTGCCCTCAACAACGCTACAGGGCCAATTGCACTGTGAGAGACCACATCCATTGCCTAGGTAAGCCAGGCACCTCACAACAGTTTGAGTAACCCAAAATCCTCTTTTCCTGCAGTTCCTGGAAGTCTGTCTTGCAACTCTTTTTGTAGTCTGAAATAATGAACTTGGTTTTTTTTGAAAGACTGCAGCTGGTGTTTTCTTTTCTCGGTGCCTCAAATACTGGGGTATCGCTGCTCTTGCGGTGACAACTTTGCAGTGGTAACAATGATAAAGCTGTGCCTTGTTTTTCTTGTCCGCATCCATCTTTGCAATCACACTTTTTACATGTTTCTTTTCGAAGGAAATCGTACTTTTCCAAAGATGCTCTATTGCAACTGGACTGGAGGCTACAAATGGTCAACAGCCTTGGCTTTAAGGTAAGATAAGAAGCACCAACCTCTGGGTCCTGTGGGTAATATATAATAGTGCTTTTTAAAAAAAAAACTTTAAAATTCAGGTTGCTGAAAAGAAATTGTAATCTACATGTTAAATAAGCACAATTTGTCACATTTTTAACCCGCCAAACTGGCAGGATTAGTTCTCATTTGGTGTATTGTGTTGTAGAATACAATTATATTAATTGCGCAGTCCTCATTTTTTGCAATATGGTTTATTCTCTTTGCTGGGAAAATCAACAACCGCGGGCAGTTTCTAATGCTTTCTTGTGTCGTCTCTCAGCATCACACTTGGCGGCTTCGGTGCAGACCGATTCTACCTGGGACAGTGGCGGGAAGGGCTGGGCAAGCTCTTCAGTTTTGGCGGCCTGGGAATCTGGACGCTGATAGATGTGCTGCTGATTGGAGTTGGGTACGTAGGTCCCACAGACGGTTCGCTCTACATCTAAGCAGCGAGACAAACCACCAGGTGGATCACCCTGAGAAATTCACAGATCGGACTGGAATGATCGACCTGGAATCGCTTGCATGCCCCTTTTTAATGTACAGTATCTGTACTCAGCCTGCCTTTATTTTAAGGTAAAATAAATGACTTGTGGAATGCTTGGCTGATGTAGATTTCTTTCTCTTTTGGAGAGCACCTTTTTTTTTTTAAATGAAAAAACAAAAACAAAAGCTTACACTGGTATTTCCTTGGTACATTTAACAAATTTAGGTTAGCACAAAAGCATTGGTGTTACTTCATAATCATGCCTACAGGTGTTAAGGATGGAGTTGGCTATTTAAAATTATTATTACAAAACATAGCACCAGCATAGAATGACAGAATGCCAAAATAGAGCCCATGATAGAGGCTTTGCTGATTTCCTGGCTGTGAGAAATGAAGCAAATAATATATGTTATCTTGACATACATTTATATTATTTTATATTTTTTATCTCGTGTGAGTTTTTTATCGAAATATGATGTGAATGTGCAGTATGATAAGTTAAAACTTCCAAAAGAAAGAGGCTGGTTGAGACAGGATAAAGATGAACATTCTAGTTTTATTTGGCCAAAGATGCAAAGCACTCTGCATAATGCCATCCCTCAATTTAAAAGCTCTAGCTTTGGAGAGTCTTCTGCAGCTTTCTTAGAAACTCTCCAGTGAGATAGCCAATCCAGGAAGACACAAATCCGCTTTTTTTTTCCTGCCCCCCCCAAGAAAGCAAAGTGTAAGTAAGATATTATCAGGAACGTATTTGCAAGTTTTCCAATGCAAATGTACATGTGGTACAGAAGCGAGATGGCAAAATTGATAAACTCATTTTGACAGGACACTTTCATCACAGAAAACACCCCTCCAAAAATAATAAGGTATGAACATGGAAGTTTGCCTATTTTGCAACAACTTCACAAGTGTTCCTTCTAGGGACAATTTGAACTTGAGGGAAAGATGACAGCCTTCACTGTCTCTGGACTGATGGTGCCTTCAAGTCAGTGTTGACTCCTGGCAAATGCCAGTACAAGACCCAGCAACTTTCTTGGCAAGATTTTCAGAAAGGGTTTGCCCTTGCCGCCTTCCTAGGGCTGAGAGAAAGGGGCTGGCTCTAAGTCACCCTCCTAGCTCCATGTCTAAGGCAGGATTAGAACTTGCAGTCTCCTGGATTCTAGCCTGATGCTTATTCACTCCACCTTTCAATTTAAGACCTTATAACTACTTGTCATATATCCTCAGAAAAACTAACATGATTTTACATTGCCTATAAAAGGTGGCGGCTCAGAGGCTATATATTTCTGTTCATGGGAAGAGAGGGTATTCTGCTCCCTGCCAATCAATAGCAGCAACCCACACTTATAAATAAATATCCACAAGAGGAATCTCTTGACACTATATGACAAGGGTCTCCAAATTTAGCCACTTTTAAGACTTGTGGACTTCAACTCCCAGAATTCCCCAGCCAGCCATGCTGGGAGTTGAATTAAAAGGTTTGGAGACCCCTTGCTCGATGAGACACAAGCCATTTTCTTTGGAACTCTTACATGCATGCAAACAGTCAAAATAATTTAAAAGTGGTTTCAATTTTGCACTGTGTTTCAAGAGAACTGGCAGGTCTGGAAATGTTGCAACCCTGGATAACGGCAAGTTATCCAAGGTTGCAAATCCACCCAGGTTCCCAGAAAGTTAAGGCTCACCCCAACTGAATGAGACTTAGCTCCAAGTAAGCTACAACCACTCAGGACATGGCCAAGTTTCCTTCAGTCTTTGTTAGAATTCTTCTTCTGCGTGTAAAGTACGAGAGGCTTTCAGCTTCCATAGTTTCTCGAGGGCCAAAGGGACCGAAATTTCTCCGTGAATTTTGTTATCCCGGGTTCGTACATTGATGGCGTTGCCTGCTTTTTCCTTTTCTCCAACCACTGCAAGGAAACAAGGTTAGGCCAACAGTGCCTCAAAGGAAGGCTAATTTTTTAGAAACCCAGATAGCACCGAGTTAGCATTTAAAAGAATCTCACTAGTTATTTCACAGAACTGTCCTTTTTAAGTCATACACATTTAAATTTAGAATTCCGATTTATGGATAAGTCCTTGACTTAATGACTGGTCCCTTTAATGGCTGAAATTACAGGCTTCAAGAATGGTGACCCAGGTTTTTGACCCCCTTTGGTCACTAGGCAACTGGGCATTATTTAGGGCTATTTGTTGTGGCCTGCAGCCACAGGACCAAAATTTATGGTATTTTTTGCTGGAAACCAGCCTTTATTTTATTTTTTTTAAGGGTTTGCTTAGCAACTATTTACTTTCATACCACTGCCAAAAAAGTTATAAAATTAGGCTGGTCCTATGATGATTGCTTAACGACTGACATAACTTAAGTTCATAATTCTCAGCTCAAGCAAAGAACTACCTATATGGTTACAAGAAATATTAATGGCATTTCCTTTTTCTATAACATGGCAAAAAGGCTCTTAGAGAGTATCTTAACGTACTGCTCCTGTGTCTGGTTTGCCAAGTTGCACAGTGGCAGATAGGATGGCACTCCAGAGGGTTAAGGTCATTGCCCAGAAGATCATTGGTTGCCCTCTCCCCTCTTTGGAAGAGTTTTATAGCTCCCGCTACCTTAAGAAAGTTCAAAACATCCGTAAAGATCCATCTCATCCTGGGAACCCTTTTTTTTTCCAACTATTACCATCTGGCAGCCGGTACAGGGCAATAAAAACAAGGACAAACAGCCTGAAAAACAGCTTCTATCCCAGGCCAGTTGAATTCTACTGTATAGTGCAATATTAATGCAATATCCGGGGTTTTCAATTCAATTGCATAGAATGTGAAGGATGTGTGTTTGTATTTATTTTCATAGTCGTAATGTAGACTGAAGATGGTATTTAATTTCATTGTACGAGGTGCAGTGACAATAAACTAAACTAAACTTACATAGCGGGAGTAATATTTGTTCTCATAACTTCTCCTAACCCTATAAGGTTATTCCCAGCCCCTCCAATGACTTAATAATTCTACCATGCTCGATCAGCAGACCCGGGACATGGGAGAGCCAGATTAATTTTAGAAATGCATAGCATAGATACCAAAAATGAAATTATACTGAGCCAGCTGTGCATTTCTTATCTTCTTATTCAACGTGCAGCTCTGATCCAAATCAACATCGGCCATAAGTCCAGCTTCAGAGGCCTCCTTGCAGACCTAAATGGGGAGAAAGACTGTTTTTATAGCCCAACGGCTTTGCAGAACAAGGGTACACAATAGAGATTTAAAAAGCAGCAGAACAAGGGAGTTTGGAAGGGACCTTGGTGGTCTTCTAGTCTAACCCTGGGCAGACTAACTTCTAGTCTGCCCAGGTAGGAAACCCTATACCATTTCATACAAATGGTTGCCCAATCTCTTCTTACAAACCCCCAGTGTTGGTGTAGCCACAATTGAAACGTCCACAACTACGTTCTGAAGCATCACGATGGGGCGTTTCCCCCCTTGCAGCCATCTACAAACCCACACGTTCCTTCTTCCCTGTTCTTCCTTTCTATGGATAATCTCCACTCTTACCTGCTGGGCATATTCTTCACAGGTAGGGCCAACGGGGAGCACCATGACTTGCCGAGGGGAGAGCCAAAAAGGCCTGGAAGGAGAAAAGAAACAGGCCAAGATTAACCGTTTTTAAACGCCACCCTGACAACCTACAAAGCAACCTTTTCTCCTTCCAGGATGATCAGCTGCCCACCATTTCCCACTGTAGTTTTCTGCCAGGATAGCCATCATCCGCTCCACGGAGCCCAGAATTGCTCGGTGGATGATGACGGGCCTTGTCTTGTCGTTGCCGTCTTTGCTGAAAAGCAAGACAAATGAACACATTTCAACTTCGTTTTTGCTGCCCTTTTCATGTGGGTTTAATCATTTTCTGTCATGAAAACAAGGCTGAGGTTCTGGTTATTCCTTGCCACAAGAGAGCTTCAAAGAAAATTGTCATCAAATATCTATTTAAGCACTGAAGTTTTTGCTGCTCCTATCCTCCTATTTACCCAATGCGAAATTCCTTCCTCCAGCCTTTCAGCTGGCACGGATGACGTTCCCGAGTTGGGTCATGAAATGTCTGCAAGAAAACCACCAAGCTCAGAGAGCACCAGGGACCCTCAGTGTCTCCAGGCTCAATTATCAAATATAAAATGTTTCTCTAATCCTTGTAGCAACACCGTTGAAGGACAATCAAGAACTGCCTAAATAAGTACAGATCGAGCATCTGAACTGGTTTGATTCCTCCTTCACCTTGTCGCTACCGTCTTTGCTCCATTACCTTGCCATTCCTTCCTGCTTTAGCCTCTCTTTGATCTCAGCCTTTTCTACAGACCCCTCCAAAATTCCTCCAATTACTCAGCTCTTCCTTGAGAAGGACTCCAGCCTTGGGCCGTTGACACTCACCCAACGTAAGTCAAATTAAACCGGACAGGTAGCTGGAAATCAAGCTGGATTGTAGCACACTGGTGGTACCGGCCAATAGCGTCTTTGATTGTAATATCGATCTGCAAAGAATTAAGATTACAGGTAGCTCCTGACCTGGGACTGCTCGCTTAACAACAGAATGGAATGGGAATAGAAATAGGAATAGAAATAAACATAGGAATGGAATTAGAATGGAATAGGAATGAAGTAGAGTAAGAGTAGAATAGAATTTAGAATAGAATTATAGTCAAAAGTGGGACTCACACTACACTCCTCACAATTACAACCATCACAGGATCCCTGTGCTCAAAGTTCAGGCACTTGACCACTGGCTGTATTTACGATGGTTGCAGTATCCCAGAGTCACACGATCGCTTGCCATTCGCATGACCTGGTTTTGCTAACGGGCTTGGAGATCCCAATTTGGGATGAAACCCTTCCAGTGGCTTGTTTGATTGTGTGTGTGTATGATTGCTTTGACTGTTAGTATCTTGGGTTTTTCCTTTCTTTGGACACAGCCTAGAGTCACTGGAAAAAAAATTCCTTCAAATAAATATAATAAATAAATATGCAACCTTCCCAGCAGGCTTCAGACAAGCAATTGGGGGGGGGGGGGGGGGGGAGTTGGATTGGCTTAACCACCCCAGTGCAAATGGTCATAAAATTGGATGCAACTCACTGCTTAGCGATGGCAATTCTGGTACCAAGGCTGGCCACAAATTGAGGACTCCCTGTGCAGAATGGAGTTGGCGTTCACCGCTAAAGTTTCAGTTAAGAATCCAGAATGGCTCACTAACCTTGGGCCCGTAAAATGCCCCGTCACCTGGATTGAGCTTCCAAGGCTCCCCAAAGTCATCCAAGCTGTTCTGGAGTTGCTGAAGTTGGAAAGAAGAATGGTGGTCAAAGTCCCACCCGTGGTTTGCCCCGCTCTACGCACCCTGCCACCAGGGGTGGGATACTCATGGTTTGGACTGGTTTGAGCGAACCGGGTGTTAAATTTGCATCTGGTTCGCCAAACCAGCAATTGAACTGACTGGCTGGCCAGGTCCACCCTCCCCTCCCAGTAGTCTCCAGGTGGCCCATTTTCAATGCAGGTAAGGGGAAGGTCTGTGTGGAGGCTCTGAGAGGGGGAAAAATAGGCCTTCCAGAAGTACCAGAAGTCCAGAAACGAGCCTGTTTCCAGCTTCCGGTGGGCCTCCAAAGCCTGGAGGGAAGCCTCCGGACCCTGGGAAAGGTGAAAAATGGCCCTCCCGGAATTCTGGGTGGGCGTGGGCGGAATTCATGGCCACGCCCACCCAGCAACTGGGCAGTGAACCGGTTACTGGGAGTTTTGAATCCCACTGCTGCCTGCCACCCTCACCTTCTCCGCCTGATCCCAGATCTCCTTCTCCCCTAGGAAGTTGTTGGGTCTCGTGGAAAGATGGAGCTGGAAGGTGAAACCAAATCTGGCATACACAGACTGCAGGAAATGGAGACATCCTTTCATCTCCTCCTCGATCTGTAAGCAAAGAGGTCCATCAGCAGGAACTTCAAAGGTGAAAGGAGCTAGTGCAGAGGCCTCCAAACTTGGCAACTCTAAAGACTTGTGGTCTTCAAAGCCCAGAATTCTGGGAGTTGAAGTCCACAAGTCTTAAAGTTGCCAAGTTTGGAGACCCCTGGTGTAGGGTTTCCTGCTTGAGCAAGGGGTTGGATAGAAGACCACCAAGGTCCCTTCCAACCCTTTTTATTCTGTTATTCCATCTGTTTGGTCTCAGGGACCTTCGAGTGGCCCACAGGGGTGTCCAAATTTGGCCAACTGGCTGGAGAATTCTGGGAGTTGAAGTCTTAAGGTTGCCAAGTTTGGGAACCTCTGTGCTAGTGTTTTCCTAGAAACCAATCTCCCTTCCTGGGTCCCTTGAACTGCAGCAAGCCCAGATGAGGTGTCCCACCTGCTCCATTGTGCAGAAGAGGTGAGCGTCATCTTGTTGGAAGCGTCGGACTCGCACCAGACCACTGAGGGTCCCTGAAAGTTCATTGCGGTGAAGCACCCCAAAATCAGCCAGTCTCAGAGGCATCTCCCTCCAAGACCGAGGACGATGGGCAAACATTAGGCTGAGAGAGATGGGGAGAAGTTTGTCAAACCAAGCAGCAATGTTCATCTCAACCGATGGAGACCCCATAACTTTTCTCCATGGGGTTTTGACATGTAATCCCATGGATCAAAGGAGCCCCCATGTTAAGGGCCCAATTCCACAAACTGCTGGGAAAAGAGAGAGAGGAACCCTCACCAGTGTCCAGGGCAGTTCATGGGCTTCAGGGCAAAGACTTCTTTTTCTGCCTCGAAAGAGAACATGTTCTCACTGTAATGCTGCCAGTGGCCAGAGGTTTCCCAAAGTTTACTGTTGTAGATATTGGGCGAAACGACTTCCATGAAGTTCCGCCGCTGATATTCTTCCTGTACAAGGAAAGGTGGTGTCAGGTCCCAAGAACACAAGTACGACACGTGGAGATACTGCTGAGTAGTTTCTTTATTGTTCCTACAGACAGAATCTTGCCAGACCAAAGCATCTGCCTGCAGAACTATTAGATATACTCTGCGAACTGCCAGGGAAGGACAGTCTTAGCCATCTTCCTGCCTATCAGGCACTCCATGCTAGATTGCCTCTTTGCTCTCTGGAAAGCAGCCCCTCCCTTCCTCCTGGGACTCCATGCTCCATCCCAGCACAGGTGGTGAACAGGTGATGGAGAAAATATACCCTTTATAAATGTTGATCTGAAGTCCTTAAAAGTTCATCTGTTCTATGCTAGACTTGCAAATTGGAAGGACCAAATCAGACCAAAAGGTATGTCTCATGAATACATACTTCATTTCTCTACAAAGAAAGTCACACTGAGATTCCTTGTAAGTAGTGTGAGGTTATGACTGCTCTCTAGATGGCTGGGGAATTCTGAGAGCTGAAGTCCACACATCTTAAAGTTCTCAAGGTTGAGAAAGACTGCTCTAGGGATGCACTTACTTTGATGAAATCCACGAGTGTGTTGTAAATAAAAGCTCCACGGGGAAGAAAGAAACAGCTTCCAGGGCTCAGGTCGTGGAAAAAGAAGAGCTCTTGTTCCTGTACAGTCACCCAAAGTTAAAAGAAAGTTAAAAGCCTTATCAAGAGAAGAAATATTTGTAGCTCAGGGTTAAATCCTACTCCCTCCTAGAACTGAAGATGTTACCTAGTTGGGTCATGAAACTTCTGCAACCAGCTCAGAGAGCCCCAAGGTCACCACACTCAACCTTCTTGATGGGATGAAGTTGTGTAACTCTCAAAAGCAACAATGAATACACAACAGCCCCCTGAATTTTCTTGCACGGGCTTCAAACTTAACCCCCAGAATTTTACAGGGTTTTTTTGACAGGACATAAATCTTTTCAGGCCCTCTAAGAAAAGCTTCCCTAAGGGACGCGGTGGCTCAGTGGCTAAGACGCAAAGCTTCTCGATCAGAAAGGTTGGCAGTTCGGTGGTTCGAATCCCTAGCGCCGCATAACGGAGCGAGCTCCCATTACTTGTCCCAGCTTCTGCCAACCTGGCAGTTCAAAAGCAGATGAAAATGCAAGTAGAAAAATAGGGATCAACTTAGGTGGGAAGGTAACAGTGTTCTATGCACCTTCAGCATTTAGCCCTGCCGGCCACATGACCACGGAGACGTCTTCGGACAGCGCTGGCTCTTCAACTTAGAAATGGAGGTGAGCACCACCCCTTAGAGCTGGAAATGACTAGCACATGTGTGCGAGGGGAACCATTACCTTTACCTAAGAAAAGCTTTACTTTGAGTTTATCCCTGAGAGTCCAAAGCCCACCTTGCCAATTTTCCTGTGGTCCCGTTTTTTGGCTTCCTCCTGGAACTTTTCCCACTCCTTCATCATTTTGGCCTCTGGGAAAGAGATTCCGTAGATCCGTTGCAAGGTTTCCATGTTGGACTTCCCCTCCCAATAGGTCGACGAATTCTAATAATGCAAAACATTGGCCCAAAAGCAAGGAAACCAACCAAAAAACAACAACAACCAGAAAGTCGGGGAAAGCCATGATTTAAGGGTTTGGGAAATAAATGCACCACTATCCTGTCTGGTCTTCTGAACTGGTGTTTCTCAACCTTGGTGGCTTTAAGATGCGTGGATTTTCAAGACCCAGAACTCCCCAGCCAACCGAGTTGACGTCCGCACATCTTTTTTAAAAAAATAATACTTTTTATTATTTTCCATTAATACAAATCATTATTACATTTTCAACAGCGTTTTGAAGTTCACACATCTTAAAGTTACCAAGATTGAGAAAGATTCATCCGAATCCTTCCCAGGAGCAAAACAACCATAAACAGCCCGGGGTTTCTTGATGAAACTTCAACACATACTCTTCGTTTTTGATCCATCCTGCTTATATCATTATATTTATATTATTCCTCAAGCTGGCTGAGGAATTCTGGGAGTTGAAATCTACACATCTTTTCAAGTTCCCAAGGTTGCAACATGCTGCTCTATTGGTTACAGCCAATATTCAATTTCTACTAAAAAAGCCCTTCCTTACCTTAATTATCTTTAAGGCCTTTATTTTTCCAGTGTGTCTCACATGAGGGCCTCTGCATAGATCAATCAAGGGGCCACACCTATGAGATGACCAGTGAAATAGTTAACTATGTTTAAGTTATTAGACACTTCACCAACCACGTATACACATGGTCATACTGAAACAGCTTTAAACTTCTACAGCAACAACATCAGCAGTTGCTGAAACTTAACCAACATTTATTTCACATGCTTCTCTCTAGTTAAGAGAAGAGAGACTATTAACATATAAAATCAAATCCGTCTGTTACCTGTATACAGTTGTAGTTGGCGTGTGGATTTTCTCATTCAGGATCCGACATTTAAACTTGTTGTACTGTGCCGAGAAATAAAGAAATTGGCAAAATAAATATATTGAGACTCAGCCTTTTGGGGGCCCATGTGCTCTATCCTTGACTGCTTCACATTTCTGGCCATGTTGGATGGGAATGTAATTTTAATTCCAGCATTTTTAGAGATACCAACTGGGAAAGACTGCTTATTCTTGCAGAATTTTCAGTGGGGTACTTTCCTGCTCCCACACATTCTACAAATCTTTTTGGAAAAGCTCTGAATTATTATGAAAAGGTTATTTTTATTGTATTTACTTATTCAATGACCAGTCACATAAACTACAATTACAATCTGGATCGAAAAAGAAAAATGAGTGCAATTTTATATTGACAAGTATAAAATGTCAAATGTGTTACACTCTGAACAACCTTTTTACAATAATAATAATATGCTTATTTGACCTAACAGTAATGAATATAATTAAACTATACACTAAAATATACATTCTCTGAAAATTATTGAAAATAAGTAAGCAGGATATTGACAGAAAGAGAGGTCTTTAATTCTTTACCTGGTTTTGCCTTATAATCATTGCAACAGCAGAAACCCAAATAGAAAATAATAAATCAACTATAACCTAGGTTAGAAGCAACCTAGAACTAAGGAGAAATTTCCTAACAGTGAGAGCAATCAAACAATGGAACGGCTTGCCTTCAGAAATTGTGGCTGCTCCATCATCACTGGAGGTTTTTAAGAAGAGATTGGACAATCATCTGTTTGAAATGATATAGGACCTCCTGTTCAGGCAGGGGTTGGACTAGAAGACCTCCAAGGTCCCTTTGAAAACTTCAGAAATGTAGGACTTACTTTAAACATTTCTAGTAAATCTTCTTTTCGGACTTCGAGCCTTTCGAAGGGCTGCTTCTCCTTGATAATGCTTTTGCAAATGTTCTCCAGAGTACACAACTCCGTACTGGATACCCCTCTGGAAAAAAGAAGAATTTTACATCAGTGGGACCAGCTGCACACCCACTAAAAGGAACACATGGTCATCTTCCCACCACAGGTGAGTCCTACGTCCCTTTATCCCAGGTGAGATCATCCGAACTGTTAAAAAAGGTCTTAAATTATTCCTGTGCATTGCAAGTAATTTATGTAGACACTGTTTTAAAAAACATACCCTTGCAGGCTATTAATAACCTCAGTGATTTATTTTCATACATCCAAACTACACTAGAACAGTAGTCCCTCAACTTATGACAGAGACTGGTTTGACTGGTTCCAAATTTCAGGAATTAACCTGCATTTATGATTGTTTGCAGCATCTTGCAGTCATGTGACTGCATTTATGCCAAAATGGGTTTGGTTTACCCATTTTGCTTCAAATACATTGTCATAAAATGGAGTCTATCACATCATGGTTGACCTTCTTTACGATCATTACAACTTATGACTGAATTGGGCAGGCACCATTAACTTCATAAGTCGAGAACCAACTGTAATCATTACAATCATTTATTTTTAATTTAGCCAAAGCATCCTCGATTATTGCAAAGCCACTTTGGACACTGTGGATGAAACATTATAAATATTTTGTTCTTGTTTAACTGAATATTTTATGCACCGCACTAGCTGGCAGAATGTACCTGTTTTCCATGTGCATGTCATAATAGAAGCCGTTTTCAATGGGGGGTCCGTAACATAAGCATCCCCCGTAATAATTTTCCATGGCTTCGCCAAGAATGTGGGCACTGGAATGCCAATAAACCTAGAAAAAGGGGAGAGAAAGAACCCACAGCAATAAAAGTACAGATTGGGATGATTGGTTTGTATAAATCAAACTGCCAGGGAAGTGAGTTGTTTCTGTCGCTTTTCTTGAACTACGATTAACAATATCAGATTAATATTAATCCAAGAGGCACAGTGGGGAAAAATAGAATGTATAAAATATATAAGTAGAGTAGAGAAGAATAAGAAATAAGAATAGAATAAGGAATAAGGAATAGAATAGAACAAAATAGAACAGAACAGAATAGAATATATTTGGAACAGAATATAGAATAGAATTCAAATAGAGAATAGAATTTAGAATAGAATAAATAGAATTAGAATAGAATAGAATTTAGAATAATAATATAGAAAAAAAGAATTAGAAGAGAGAATAGGACAGAATAACTTTGTCACTTTGAATGTATACTTTGGCATACATTAAAAATGAAATTTTATTGCATACAGCTCTTCAAGGGTCATCACCTCCAATTTTACACTTCATAAGCATATACAAATTTTCTATTTAACGTATACCATATTATAGTTTGTTACTATTAGTTTAGATAAACCATAAAACCCACCCCAAAGTACATAAAACTGTGGTTCCTGCCTCTGATGTCAAATTATTTTAATTTTGTGATACTTTTCCTACTGGGGCAACTGAAGAGGCCTTGTTAATTCACATATTATTTTATCTAAAGTTTTCCAGTTGTTATTTGGGTTGCTCAAATTAAGCAGACCCATAAGCACAAATCCTGTAGCACCAGCATCTATCCCAGATAAGGAAGTTCCTTACATCCATCGGGAAAGCTAGCCTTGTTTTGCACAACCAAGATGGAGCAGACTTTTCAATATGGTTTGTCCTCTGTCATCAGCACTTCTGCCTTCGATGCTTTGCAGGGAAAAAGGGGAAATGTCGACTTACTGCCTGAGCATCTTCATTCTCAAAAGTCAGCAGCTCCAAAGTGGAATCTCCTTCCATCGGCCGGTCAAGGTCCCATAATTCCCCGTTCACTCTGGCAATGATGACACTGTCAGCAACTCCCTGGCTGTGGACAGTCGAGACAGGCCAAAGGTTTAGCTGCTGCACAGTTCAAATAACCCAACAATCCCCTCTAGCTATGACTCGAGGTAATCTCTTTTGGACTGCACTTAATTCTGTGGTTGCAGAGAAAGGGATAAGAAAAGAACCATTAAAATATAAATGTGTAACAATGCCCATCCTTGCAGTGTTTCTCAACCTTGGGTGCTTGAAGAGGGGTGGACACAACTCCCAGAATTCCCCGGCCAGCCATGTTGGCCAGGAAATTCTGGGAGTTGATGTCCGCCTCTCAAGATTGAGACACACTTATTCCAGGTTACCCTTTAGGTTATGCATTTGTGATATTTATGATTAACATGTTCAAGAGTCATTTGTGGTCATTTTTTACCTGGGGGTCTGCCTCTGCTCACCATCTTCCTAAAATGATGATTCTTAACTCTTGACAAATGTATATTTTATTTTATATACATTGAGAGCACTTGCACCAGACAAAATCCTTGTATGTCCAACCACAGTTGGCCAATAAAGAATTGTATTGTGTTGTGTTGTGTTGTGTTGTATTGTACTCTACTCTACTCTACTCTATTCCTTTCCTTCCATTATTTATTCTATTCTATTCCTTCCAGTATTTATTCTATTCGATTCATTTCTACTCTATTATATTCATAATGCTACTCCATTGTACTTATTCTATTCTACTCTACCTACTCTACTCTACTCTATTCCTTTCCTTCCAATATTTACTCTATTCTATTCCTTCCAATATTTATTTTATTCATTTCATTTCTACTCTACTGTATTCTAAATTCTATTCCATCCACTCTACTCTGCTCTGCTCTGCTCTACAAAATTTCAAGCCAGCTGTAGATCACAGACCAAAGTCACGTTTATTTCAAATCAACCAGAGAGATTTACAATTACAGCCACCCGGGTTTTCGCTACACAAATGGAACCTGGATTGCCTTCTCAGAAATGTCCATGAACACTGTCAAAAGTTTACCTGAGGTCGACAGCCACCTGGTATGGCGTTGTCTTCCAGGCCTGTCCGCCTGTCACCTTCCCATCGGGAAGCGTGATTTGGATCATCTGACTGTGGATGGACGCTCTGGTGCAGAGAAGCGCATCGCTCTGTTTTTTCAGCTCTTCGTAGAGCTCCAGTCTGCTCCGGATGAAGGTCGGATCCTGCAGGAAAAAGGGCACCGGGCAGGACTTAACCTGCAGCCAGGTACGATCCGAAAGGAACACACCTTTCAGATCGTACACTTCAGATAACCCAACAATCCCCTTCAGATATGACCTAAGGGAATCTCTTTTGGACCGCACTGGGCGTTTAATTCTGTGGGATAAGAAAAGATGTGTCACACTTACTGGTGCCAAAGAAGCTTGGCACAACCTGGACCACCCACCAACTGGGAAAGGGCTGGGCTGCCCCCACCATAAAGATTAGGGGGATACTGAAAGACCCCCTCCCCCATTTAAAAGAAGGGGGAGGCAACCGATGGGAGAGAAATTGGCTGCTTCTTTTCTGAATCGGTATCCGGAAAGAGGTACTTCACCTGTCCCAACAGGGAAAATGTTAGATGGTGGGTTCTTCAAGGTCATCAATCCAAACCCCACCCCCACAGGAAAATGCACCCATCCCCCCCGCAGAGGGACCACTTACTTCTGGTGGGGCCCCTTCTGCAGCTCGGGGCTCCGTCGTCTTCTCCTCCCTTTCCTGCTTTCTTGGGGCATCTGGGGTCTTGGTCTCCAGAAAGTCCTGGTTAAAGACGAGGCCATTAATTTGCAAAATGAAATTAAACAGGCAGGAATTTCAGAGTTTGATGGGAATGGCAGCTGGAGTCCCCATTCTCCTCAATGGCTGGGGATGATGGAAGGTGCAATCTGTGCCCCATTCTAGGTCAGGGAATGGTGGAAGTTCCACTGTCCCCCATCCCCAAAGGCTCTGGGAGTGACCGGAGAGAGAGGAGGGAGATGGAAATGGAGGGAGACCCACTCTCCATTCCCCCAAGGGGATGAGGATGATGGGAACTGCAGTCTTTCCTCTCTAGGCTGGGGAATGGGGGGAGCTGTGCGGTCCCTTTCCCTTTGGGGCTGGGGACGATGGGACCTGCAGTCTGTCCCTCTCTAGGCTGGAGAATGGAGGGAGACCCACTCTCCATTCCCCCAAGGGGATGAGGATGATGGGAACTGCAGTCTTTCCTCTCTAGGCTGGGGAATGGGGGGAGCTGTGCGGTCCCTTTCCCTTTGGGGCTGGGGACGATGGGACCTGCAGTCTGTCCCTCTCTAGGCTGGAGAATGGAGGGAGACCCACTCTCCATTCCCCCAAGGGGATGAGGATGATGGGAACTGCAGTCTTTCCTCTCTAGGCTGGGGAATGGGGGGAGCTGTGCGGTCCCTTTCCCTTTGGGGCTGGGGACGATGGGACCTGCAGTCTTTTCTCTCTAGGCCGGGGAAAGGTGGGAGCGGGGCGAAGGAAGCGGCGGGGCTCTCACCCACCTGGCGGGCCCGCTCGGCGGCCAGGCTGCGGCGGAGGTGGAGGAGGCGGTAGCGCAGCTTCTCGTTCTCCTCCCGCAGCGCCCGCAGCTCCGGGCCCGGCCGCTCGGGGGACGCCCAGGCGGAGGCCTCCTTCAGCCGCGCCACCTCGGCCGCCAGGCCCCGCACCTCGCTCTCCTGCCGGGCCAGCCGGCCCTCCGCCGCCGCCGCCGCCGCCATCGCCCCGGCGGGGAAGGAGGAGACCCCTCCTCTCCGGCACCGCCTCCAGGGAGGGAGGGAAGGAAGGAAGGAAGAAGGAAGGAAGGAGGGAGAGAGAGAAAAAACGGGAGGAAACAACGGGAAGGAAGCCGCCGCTCCACGGCCCCTCTTGCCTGAGGAAAGTGGGCGGGGCCGCCTGCAGGCCACGAGGGGGCGTGTCCCCCTCCTCGGCAGCCATCTTGACTTTTTGGACCCTCTCCTCCCTCCCCAGGGATGGGGGGGGGAAGCATGTCGGGGCAGGATCCCTGAGGGAAATTCGGGGGCCTCAGGGGACCCCGGGACGTTTCTTCTTCTTCTTTGTCTCTTTGGGTCTCCTGCTCTGGTTCCCTCCCGCCCGCCCCAAAAGGAAAGGAAGGAAGCCGTTGAAGGGCCGTGAAGAATCAAGAGAGTCAGAATAGAGCCGGAAGGGACCGTGGAGGTCCTCTAGTCCAGCCCCCTGCTCAAGCAGGAGAACCTTCTGCCGTTCAAGTGCCTGTCCAGTCTCTTCTGAGAAACCCCCAGGGACGGAGGGCCCACCCACAGCCTCAACAGGAGTGGACACCGGACCTCTTGGGTGGGATGTATTTTGTTCTTTTGCATTTGCCAGTCGCTTGCAAGATAACAGACATAAGTAGGAACATAGTTAGGAATACATGAAATGGATCCATAGAAGAAAAATAAAAAGAAACCATAGGACAGGGACGGTAGGCGCGATGGGTGCGCTTCTGCGTGGGATGTTATGGGGGGATTCTCCCATCCCAACGTTGCCATCTCTCCCTCTCTCCCTCCCTCTATCTCTGACCCTTTCTCCCTCTTTATTTTTCTCTTTCTGCCTTTCTCCCTCTTTCTCTCCCTCTCTCCCTCCCTCTATCTCTGACCCTTTCTCCCTCTTTATTTTTCTCTTTCTGCCTTTCTCCCTCTTTCTCTCCCTCTCTCCCTCCCTCTATCTCTGACCCTTTCTCCCTCTTTATTTTTCTCTTTCTGCCTTTCTCCCTCTTTCTCTCCCTCTCTCCCTCCCTCTATCTCTGACCCTTTCTCCCTCTTTATTTTTCTCTTTCTGCCTTTCTCCCTCTTTCTCTCCCTCTCTCCCTCCCTCCACCTCTGCCCCCTTTCTTCCTCTTTCTCTTTCTGCCTTTCTCCTTTTTCTTTCACCCTCTCTCCCTCCCTCCCTGTCCCTTGCTCCCTCTCTCAATCTCTCCCTGCCCCTCCTTTCCCCATCTTTTCCCCTTCCCTTTTTCCTCTTTTTCCGAGGGGACTGGGGGCTAAAACATATACAGAACATTTGCCCTGAAATGGGTATGTCTAGTTTCAGGAAAAGGAGGGTTGAGGGGGACCCGACAGCAGTCTCCCAGCATTTGAGGGGCTGCCCAAAGAAGAAGATTAAAATTATTCTCCAAAGCACTTGAAGGCAGGACCAGAAGCAGCGGATGGAAAGTAACCAAGGAGAGATTCAACCTAGGATAACCTAGTTGGAAGGGACCTTGGAGGTCTTCTCGTCCAAACCCCTGCTCCAAGGAGGAATTTCCTGACGGTGAGAAAAATTCACCAGTGGAACAACTTGCCTCCAGAAGTCATAAATGCTCCAACACTGGAAGTTTTTAAGAAGAGATTGGACAACTGTTTGACTGAAATGATATAAATTCTCCTGCTTGAGAAGGGGGTTGGACTAGAAGACCTCCAAAGTCCCTCCCCATATCTTGTTATTTTGTTTATTCCTTTCCAAGCAGCAGTGAAGGTGGCAAGCAAGCCCCTTTCTTGCCTTCTCAGCTGGAGAAGATCTGTGTGGGCTGCAGAGAAGGAAAGAGGAGGGGGATGTTATGACTACAGCCTCCCAATTTATTATTCATCCCATTCTGATGCCTCCCAACCCCACCAAAATCATAGGTGACGTCCAAGCGACAACACACAAGACCTTAAACCACAATTACAAAATCACACTACGGTGAAGCACAGTCTAATTATAAGGTGGCAGATTTTTTCCTTTAGATGGGAGAGGGGCCCCTCCAAAGACTTGGAGAGCATCTCTTCAAAGGGGGATTATCGAAAGGGAGGAAGAAGAAAAAAGAAGAAGAAGAAGTGTGGGGAAAGTCCCATGTCAAAATTCCCTGGGGTGCAAAATCACAAAAAAGCAGGGTGGGTGTGTGGGTGGGGGAAGCAATTAAAGGCCCATTAAAAAAAAATCTAAAGCAGGAAGATAGCTGACAATAAAAGCCTCTTTGGGGGACACACCCCTTGTCCTCCCTTTGGCATCCTTTAGCTCAGTGGGTCTCAACCTTGGACTTCAACTCCCAGAATTCCCCAGCCATGTTCTGATCCTTTTCCAACAAATCAAACACAATCCAAAGGGAACAGAAACCTTTTAATGTTTCTGCAAAATGATTAGCTGTGATAAGCACAAGCCTTGCCACAAACTGTGTGAGATGGCCAAAAGATAACAGACAAGAAATAATTTGCAATACAAAAATCTTCTAATACAAACTCAGGATACTGGAATGTCCACGAGGTGGAGTTACAAAATGTGTTTGCTTCCTGCAAAGAACGTTTGTTTCACACCTGGCTTTTATCTGCTCGAAGGAGGGGCTATTACCTTGCAGCTGTACTCCTGAGTCGCCCGTGCTGTTGTAGCTGCTCTTGCCTGCGAGCAATCCTTCGTGCACGTGCGCACTTGGCACAGGCTCCTCGGGAACCTCCTCATCGCTGCTGCCAGCCCCCACAATCTCTGAAGGCAGCCGTCTGCTCCCTCATGGTCCTGGCTCCTCATCTGAGTCCTGCTGCTGCCAACCACACCAAGACAGCTGGCTGGCTGGGGAATTCTGGGAGTTGAAATCCGAAAGCTCCCCAGGTTGAGAAACGTGGCATTAAACTAGTAGGGCCTTACAAAGCAGAACGCAGACATGCTTTTGAAAGGAGGCTGATGCCGCAGTGTCTGTGTGTGTACACATGTGTGCATTTTATGTGCAAGGAAGATCAGAGGCTTAGAAGAGGAATCTGGCCCAGGCCAAAGATAGTCTTTTTTTGTGAGGACAAGAAGTGTCATTTTGTAAAAACGTAACGCAAACCACCGTGAAAAAAATAATCTTATTTTCATAGGTAGGCCTTTCTACCTCCGGCGGGACAGCTTTTGCAAGTGTGTTTGCTTGGTGCATAATTACCCTTGTCAGGAATTGCGTGATTCTCTCCCCTTAATCCTAATTCGTTAAGTAGGTAGTATTTATAAAGTCTGTTTTAACAAGTGCCCCTTGATTGAACACACACTTAAACCTTAAGGACTCCCGAGTGTTAATTGTTAGAGATCTCAAGTTTCCCTCTCCAAATTTCTACCTTTGGAAGAAGAAAATAGCCACGGAGAAGAGCTAAACACATTTTTTCTTGTGCTGTAAATGTGCTAAACACAATGCCTTAATAGACAGAGATAAATAAATCAACCCTGAAAGAACATATAATAATCTTCAATTGCCAATTGAATTATAATGGAAGTCCTCATCTTATGACCACCATTGAGCCCTGACATTAAGTGAGCCGCTTGTTAAGTGAGTTTTGGACAGTGGTGGGATTCAAAAAAATTTTACTACCAGTTCTGTGGGCTTGGTGGGTGTGGCTTGTTAGGCGTGGCAGAGGAAGGATACGGTAAAATCTCCATTCCCTCCCCACTCCTGGGTGAAGATTATTGCAAAATCTCCATTCTTACCCCACCCCACTAACCTGCTTTCCAGCTCCATTCTCCTGGGCAGAGCAACCAAAGGACACCCAGACAATCAGCTGGGACTCAATGGGAGGCAGAGGAGAGATGGGGTTGGCCGGTTCTCCCAACTACTCAAAATTTCCACTACCAGTTCTCCAGAACCAGTCAGAACCTGCTGAATACCATCACCTCTGGTTTTGCCCCTTTTTATGACCTTTCTTGCCTCGGTTGTTAAGTGAATCAAGAAAGGTGTTAAGTTAGTAACACGGTTATTAAGTGAATCTGGTCTTCCCCCTTGACTTTGCCTGTCCAAAGGACACCAAAGGGAATCCCGTGATCTTGGGACTCTGCGACCGTCATAAATAATACCAGCCAGTGACCAAGTGCCTGAATTTCAATTGTGGGAATGCTGCAAAAAAAAAAGAAAAAAAAAAGAAAAAAAATGTGAAAAATGGTCGCAAGTCACTTTTTCAGTGCTGCTGTCACTTTGAGCAGTCACTAAACAGACTGTTATAAGTCGAGGACTATCTGGAATTTGGATTCTGGGCAATTGGAGATGCTGTGTCCTCCTCTCTTGGTTTCATACCTCTTCAGGGAATCTTCGGGGCTTTGCAATAAATCTGAATTTCAGGCAAAGGTGCCTCTGCTGGGATGCCACACCTAAAAGTCCCAAGAACAGATTAACAGAGTTGGAAGGAACCTTGTAGATCATCTAGTCCAACCCCCTGCTCAAGCAGGAGACCCTACACCATTTCTGTCAGTCTCTTCTTGAAAGCCTCCAGGGATGAAGCTCCCACAACTTCCGAAGGCAACTCCTGTTCCATGGATTGATGGTTCTCACTGCCAGAAAATTCCTCCTTACTTCCAGGTTGAATCTCTCCTTGTTCGGCTTCCATCCATTATTCCTTGTCTGGCCTTTTAAAGGTGCTTTGGAAAACAGCTTGACCCCTTCCTCCTCTCTGTGGCAGCCCCTCAAATACTGGAAGACTGCTGTCTCCCCTGGTCCTTTTGTTCATTAAGATCAGATTAAAGTCAGATTAACAGAGCTGGAAGGGACCTTTTGGGTCATCTAGTCCAACCCCCCCCACCCTCAAATATTGGAAGACGCTGTCCTGTCTCCCGTGGTCCTTCTCTTCCCTAGACCAGCCAGGCCCAGTTCCTGCAACCGTTCATCGTATGTCTCAGCCTCCAGTCCCCTACAATCATCCTGGTTGCTCTTCTCTGCATTCTTTCCAGAGTCTCAACGTCTTTTTAATATGGTGGTGCCCAAAATGGGATGCAGGACTCCAGGTGTGGCCAATAACTCCGTGCCTTTCCTGCGCCACCTCATTAGGCTGCTGGCCAGGCCTATTCTTGCTTCCAGAGGGTTAATCCTCTTAGGGGTCTGCCACTGGCCGTGGCATGGGGAGGGGGGTGTAAACGGGCTGGGAGACGGCCGGCCAGGTGCTTCAGCTTGTGTTGACTCTCGTGAATCACCC
Source organism: Laticauda laticaudata (assembly GCA_004320025.1). Classification (NCBI taxonomy): domain Eukaryota; kingdom Metazoa; phylum Chordata; class Lepidosauria; order Squamata; family Elapidae; genus Laticauda; species Laticauda laticaudata. Next base: position 71,888 of record BHFT01019916.1, read on the forward strand.
GCCTGCTGAGGGAAAAAAAACAAAAAAACCAGCTCAGCCGACGACAAGGCAGACTTAAGACTCCTTTTGCTCCTTCTTATTTTTAGCACAGCAAAGATGTTTGGTTTGCCGGCCCGGCAGTGGTTTTATAATAACTCGGCGAAGAAGGAGAGGCGGGATTGGCATTGCTGGTTCGGCGATATCCTAAGCAACCAGCGAGAGAAGATCGTGGAAGAGCTGGATGTGCAGAAAGTGCTGTCCCCTCTGGTCTGCAAGGAGGTCTTCTCCTGGGAGGAATACCAAGAGGTGGTCTCCTGCGAGGAGCAAGTTGCCTCATTGCTGGAGAAGCTGAGCTGCAAAGGTCCCGGGGCTGTGGCGGAGTTTTGCTCCGTCCTGGAGGAGGTCTGCCCCCGCTGGCTCGTCTCCGTTCCCCTTGACGCTCAAGGTAAGCGCCCCTCCTGCTCGCTCATTCGCCCGGCTCCCTCTCGGAAACCCGCCGACGGAGGCTGATCAGCAGAGCTGCCTTTTAACACCTCTCCCGTCTACAATTAGGAACCACTTTCACTCTGCCAGGTGGGACTCACTCTTGGTGGGGGCCTCTTGGAAAGAATCACCAAGAGTAGCAAGGTCCATCAAAGGGTCTGTCTGTCTGTCTCTCTCTCTCTCTCTCTCTCCACGTACACATACATACATATATACATACATGAGTCTTTTTCGATATCTTCTCTCTCTCTCTCTCCCTCCCTCCCTATCTCCATCTATCCATCCATCCATCCAGGGATCTCTTTCTGTCTCTGTCTGTATCTTTCTATCTATCTATCTATCTATCTATCTATCTATCTATCTATCTATCTATCTATCTATCTATCTGTCTGTCTGTCATCTGTCACTATCATCTATCTATCTATCTATCCACATACAAACATATATATGTACATATATATATATACATACATGGGTCTCTTTCCACCTCTCCCTCTCTCTTTCTTTCTTTCTTTCTCTACTTGTCTCCATCCTTCCATCCATCCATCCATCCATCCATCCAAGGATTTCTTTCTTTCTTTCTTTCTTTCTTTCTGTCTAATCTAATCTAATCTAATCTAATCTAATCTTTCTGCATTTTCTATCTATCTATCACTCATCCTACACCCATCCTTCCTTTTTCTCAGCCTTTCCGGAAGACAAGAAAAGAGTCACCTGGTTCTAACACATTGGCCAGCTCTTCATATTTCAAAGATATTATCAGCTGTCAATTTGCAGCTGGGTTGCCACGGTGACAGATCAATCTTTTCGAACATCATGCTTCTCCAAGGTTCATTAGGTGGCTGGTTCCAACTGTTCCCAAAGGCTGTGCTGGTTGGGCTTTAGGGGAAAGAGAAATCCAGACATCAGGAAGGAGTTTGGTTAAGGAACAGTATGAAAGTCTAACCAAGAGGAGTAAAAGTCAGTTCTGCCAAGTCAGGAGATGTGTGTGACTCGATGCAACTATGGTAGGCTGAATCAAGAAGATGAAAGAAAGGAATGGCCCACAGCTGCTGAAGGAAACGTTTGCCAGAGAAGGGTAATGTGTAGCTGAGCTGCATCACATGCACAATGGCAGGTAGCTCACTCCACACCACACAGTCTAGAATATTTGATTTTAGCTGGTACCCTGCAGAAGACAATAGCTGCAAATTCGCTTATCTCACAGAAAGTGGATCACCTTAATATTACACTCCCGTGCACCACATGGAGTAGATTTACTCTTTAGTAAAGAGCGAGTTGGGAAATCCAGCCCTCTTCCATGGACTTACCTTCCCCCAGGGGCTTGAGAACAAGCTCTTTTCATTCACAAGCTTTGATATTGCTCAAAGGTAGACTAAGTGGGAAACACTGGTTTATTTAAAGGTTGTGCAATGCAATTTTATGATGTTAGCTGCACACATCAAATAAAACCTATTGAGCCTCAGTGGTGTTTCTATGACAATCTGTTTTAATTCTAAAAGCTACATGCCCACTAAGGTATTTATTGCCTGAAGAAAAAGATATCACTTACTATTTCATGATTTCCAACTAACCATCTTCATTTGGTATAACATTGACTGTCATCAATCCAATTATGCAGGATTTCCTTTTGATTTACTTCAGAAGGGAAGGCCATGTGGCTCTTTCCATTACCCACTCTGATAATTTATACGGCAGGTTCATGATCTTGACAACAAGGATGGTTCATAAAGCCCCTCAGGGGAATTCTGACATTTGCCAACTTGAGTATGTCATAAAGTTCTGGTTGCCTCGAGTGACCACATAGATTAGGACTCTTCCAACTTGACAGTTTAGGACTGGGACTTCAACTCCCAGAATTCCTCCTCCAGTCAGGTTAGCTCAGGAATTCTGGGTGTTGAAATCCACAAGCCTTAAACATGACCAGAATCCAGACGCTTGGCAACTGCCATGTATTTGTGAAGGAAATAGTCCAGACTGTGAAGGACTATAAGTTTATTAGCACAATGCCATTTAGAATAGAATAGAATAGAATAGAATAGAACAGAAGTTGGAAGGGATCTTGGAGGTCTTCTAGTCCAGCCCCCTGCTTAAGCAAGAAGCCCGATCCCATCTCAGACAAATGGTTATCCAATCCCTTCTTGAAAATCTTCCAGTGTTGGAACATTTTACAACAGAGACCTTCAAACTTGACAGCTTTAAGACTTATGGACTTCAACTCCCAGAATTCCTCCTCCAGTCAGGTTAGCTCAGGAATTCTGGGAGTTGAAGTACACAAGTTGTCAGCTGTGGGATTCTGCAGCTGCCAAATGAATGTTGTGTGAAAATGAAGGGGGTGAGAGGGGTTGAAAAGTTCAAGGGTATTTATTATGTCTGCATTAGAAATTTCAACTGCAAGTAATTGGTTCTAGTGATTAATGAAGTATAGTAAGTGGGAGGAGATAGGATGGAATTTGTGAGACCTCTGGGAATGAATTTCAGTTTTGGAAATTCATAGACGTAACTAGTGTTGTTCCTAATAAATCAATTGGAGATTATGCCTGTCTCGGAGTTATTGATTACAATGGACAATTTCTGGATGCCTAACACAAGTCTTAAACTTGCCAAGTTGGAAAACCCTTGATTTACAACTTCTGGAGGCAAGCAGTTCAACTGGGTAAATGTTCTCACTGTCAGAATATTTCTCCTTAGTTCTAGGTTGCTTTTCTCCTTGATTAGTTTCCAACCCATTGTTTCTTGTCCTGCCCTCTGGTGCTTTAGGAGAATAATTTGACCCCCTCTTTTTTGTGTCAGTCTCTGAAATCCTGGAATACCTCTAGTTTTTCTTTTCTTTATAAAATTCCACATTTCTTGTGGAAAAAAAAATCCTATTTTTTATTGAGAGCTGCTAAACTCGGAGGCCTCTAGAGACACAATTACAATTTAATTTCTCCCAATCCAGGTGGGCTGTCCCAGACCTCCTTGGAGGACACGCCTGAAAACCCCAAAATGAGAAGAGCTTCAGAAATGGACAACCATGATCCCAGCGAAATCAATGATGTGGAAGGAAAGTCTTCACTGGAGGACCCATTAAACCATCCCTTCAACAGACACAGGTTAAAAGCCGGGTTATTATTATTATTATTAATTGTAAAACTTTTTTTTAATCGGGCTATGAATGTTCAGTAGATAGGAGGCATTTCTCCCCATCCTTGGCCCACATCCCTTGCAGTCTAAATAGGAGTTAGAAAACAGAGTTAGTGCAGCTCGAGGAAATTGTTGGCCATCCAAGCTATCAAAGGCAAGCCCCCTTTTAAACTAGTGAATACCTGGTGGTCCTCTCTGGGGAATTCTGGGAGTTGAAGTCCACAGCTCTTAAAGTGGCCACGATTGAGAAACACTGTTCTATCCAATCATTGAAGAAACTCTCATTTTCCACAACGGCAAAAGAGAGAAAATCCCAAATATTCAGATATTTCTCAGCTGGACCTGGCTGACAACTCCTGGTAATGAGAAAGAAGTTCCTGCAAAGAAATGCACAAAAAGAAAGGGACTCGTATAATTTATAATGTCAAAATATAACCCAAAGCTGGGCAGATATGCTGCCTGCATAAATTCACACCCTACTGAAAACCAAGGTAACAGTTTCTCTTATCAACTGGCTGGCCAATTAAAAGCAACCAATTTGCTCTATAAATATAACTATGCTGAGACTAAAATCAGTAAGAAGGAACCTGCAAGAAATCCTTAAGAAACTGCAAACAAAAAAAGAACATGCAAAGCAAATATTAATCACAGATCTACTCTGTTTACCAAATAACATTTGTTTTACTTATTACAACCATCTCTTTAAAAAAATCATCTGTTTACCTAGTTTAAGGCTGCCCTTTTTTTTTCTTTACTGTTTGCCATATTAACCAGGTTCCATTACTATTTTAAGCTAAATAGATTTGAGTTTGACAGTGCAAAGCCAGCCTTTTTTGAACCATAAATCATGCTGTATGGCTTATTCTTCTCTCTGCCATTTGACCATTATTATTCAACCAACCATGGTGAAAGAAACTAAGATTTAGCGAGTCTATGAGCTCACCTTGCCTAGAATAGTGGTTTCAAGTCTGGATTAAAACAGGAACAGGAATACTGCTTGCTCCTCACTGTTCTCTCCCCCAACCAGCTGCCTTCCAAATATCTTCTACTACAACTCCCATTATTCCCAGCCCAACATAGGGATTGCACTACTATGCATTGCTCAATTTCTCCTGCAGCCAGGAAGCATCACCTCTCTAACCAACACCAACCAAGTGTCATCACTTGATTCCCCAAAAGCTAAGCAGGGTTGGACTTGGATGGGTGACGACCAAGGAATTGAATGGGTGCGATCTACACCAGGAGGTCAAAAACACCTCTCTCAAGACAATGACAAACAATGTCCACATCTTTGCCAAGAAAGCACCACAGATGCATCACTGGGAGTTGAGTCAACACAATGGACCATGTTTTATTGTTCGCGTTATTACTTACAACAGTATTTTTGAAGCACGGTGCTAATGCTGAAAGATAACATGGCTGTCTGCTAGCCCACCATTCAATATGATGCAAAATGTGGAATGAAAAAGGGATGGAGAGGGAGGAAAACAGCAAAGGCTGGAGCAGGGAACTGGTCACAGTCACAGGAGAGGCTGAGATGGCTCTTCTTCCCCCCAGCCATGATGATCTTTCATGGTTACAACTTCTCAGAGGTCTCCTGGCTGATGGAGGAGGCCAAACATCTGCTGCTTTCTGGTTCCGCGTCCCCAGCCCACTGCTTAAGGGTTTCTTTTGAGAAGGATGGAAGTCCTGCATCTGCTTCCTCTCCAACAAGGGATCAGATCATCTGGTTTCTCACTTACCTGCCGTTGTCTTGTGTTGGTTGTTGGCTTCTTCTCTGAAGAGGCTGATCGGTCAACCAGGAGTCCCACGTATTTGAATTTGCTTGGATCTGGCCACTAGATGGTACTGCATTAATGTAATTAACCGGCTCATCTGGTAGGCATTTGAAGGTGAGTGGTGAGACCTTCCTCCTTTTCTGAAGGAAAGATCCCTTCTTCTCCTTGGGGTACACCTGTTGGGACTTCCACACATTCTAATAGATTGCTTACACGTTGAGCTAAGCTCTCAGCCAGAGTTTGCACATCGTTTTGCTGGGATCCACGGTATGTATAGCTCAAACGCAATGGGACACGTTACCGTTCATTAACCTCAACACGCATGTGCTATAAAGCATGATGTTCTCCTCCAGAGCAGGTACAACGGCAGAGAAGATGCCAGAAGACTTGAAGCATGCCAGTTCTGCTGTTTTGGGTTCTCTCATCCCAAGCAGAAACTCACGGCTTCCCCTGCTTGGCAAATTCCACTGAAGAAGAAATAAAACAAATAACTCTAACCTTTTTAAACATTTATTTTTTGAGTCATGACAACAATCCTGAGGGCATCTGTTAGCATTATCCTCAATTAATGACAGCTTGGCAGAGAAGTTGACATTCAAACATTGTCTATCACGCTTTCCCGTACATCAGGCTGCAGGAACCGTGAGGCCCAGCAACTGAGATTTAACAATGGATGCTATTATTTTTGCAAAGGCCTTTTTGCTGGGAGCTCTGTGCTACATGGGGGGGCTTTGTGTATGTGTGTGTGTGTGTGTGTTTAGCAAAGTGAGTCCATCGCAAAAAAAAAATGTTGCATGGGATGTTGCCCCTCAAGGATCTTAGCCAACTTCTTTGCTATCCAAATCAGTGGTGGTATTCAGCCGGTTTGTACTGGTTCACATGAACTGGTAGCAAGGATTTGGTGTGGGTCACCGGACCAGTAGTAACTTCTGGCTGACCATGCCCCTGACCTGGTCTCCTGGTCACTGCTCGCTTGCCCCACCTGCCTGATGCTTGCCGACACATTCACTCCTTAAGGTATTTTTTTCTTTTTTTCCCCCTCCCACAATCAGCTGTTCCTAAGATCAGCTGTGCTGGGATTCTCCTCGCTTACTTACTGCTTGGCCAGTAAGTAAGGCTTCCCTGAGGCCCAGGAAGGTAAAAAATGGAGGGGGGTGCAGCCCCCCTGGCTTCCTCCATTTTTTGCCTTCCTGGACCCCAGGGAGACTCCAAAACGAAGCATGGGAGGATGCTGCATGCCCCTCCTGTCCTCCGTTTTCTGACTTCCTGAACCCGAGGGAATCCTTCTGGGAGGAAAATCACCCCTCAGGAGGCTTCTCTGAGGCCAAAAAATGAGGGAGGGGTGCTGCAAAAAGAAAAAAGAAACACGCTCACCCAGTCACATGGCCATGTCCTCTAGTCATGCCCACAGAACTGGTAGTAAACATTTTTGAATCCCACCACTGATCCAAATTCCTGCCATTTTGATGGTAAAGAAGAAAAAAATTAGACATCCCTGTGTTTTGATCCTTGGCCTGTGCAATCATGGAAAAAGTAACAATCCCTAACATCTGGCCCCCAAGCTGTGTCAGCTGCATTTTCTGGAAGGCCAAGGCTTCACAAAGCCAAACACGGGGATATTTGTCATTGTAACAAACCTCGGTCATCATCACATTAAACAACTGGCAGGAGCTGCTGCTATCCTTGCTGGCTGCCAGTTGAATCCACCTGCACTTGCAATGATGGGAGAGAAATCCACAGATCTATTTTTGGTCTTCCTTTCGGCAAATCTGTTTTTGCTTCTTGCAGTCAAAGTCCATCACTGGTTCCATGCTCCTCCTTGCTTATTCTCCTTTCATAAACAGGGAAGCACTCAGAAAACCCAGCGCTGTGAGTCACACACCATCCCAAAAAACCCCGAATCCTGTAACAGCTTCAGAGGACAATTGCTTCAAAGGTACTCTTTCTCATTGAGGGACGGGTATTTTTCTAACTGCAGGAGAAACTTCACGCACTCACCCTCTTTCGCTTCCCATCGCTCTTCTGCCTTTTCCCAATGGAAGAGAAACGCTCCTCATTCTTTCTTTCTTACTTTTTATCCATGTGGAATTTTCAGCCAAATCAAAATGCATCAAGCCAGGATCCTAATGTCTCTTTCCTGAAATTTCCACCCCACTGCCAGCTATGCTGCCTGGCTGGGGAATTTTGGGAGTTGAAATCCACAAGTCTTAAAGTAGACAAGGTTAGACACTCCTGGTATTGGGCTTCCTGCTTGAGCAAGGGATTGGACTACAAGACCTCCAAGGTCCCTGTCATGCCCCTGTTGGAATCTGACTCAGAGGAGGAAGCTGAATAGCTGACAGGGAGTGGGAATGTGGCTCCTTTGGTTGTGGAAGAAACTGGGGGAAGGCAAAGTCCGGCTGGGCAGAGCAGGGGAGAGGTAGAGCAAGGGAGAGGGAATTTGGAGGAAGACGCAGGCCCACCCCCTCTTCATCCTAGGGCACCCAGGGAGGAACAGAGAAGAGACCAATGTGAATTACATGGCTTACGGGGGAGGAAAGGGCCCTGATTCCCTTCATTAGCTGCAGCTGGGAACACAGTGTATAAAAAAGGCAAGCTGTGTGCAGCAAGCTGTTGGGAGCAAATGTGACTTTATCATGTATCTCAAGGCTTATCTGTGTTCCTGGCATCTTCGCAACTGTGTGAGTTTTGCTCTACTGAAATTCCTTCTCCTGCCTTGTCAAACTAATTACTTCAGTTTGGTTTGTTTGGATTTTAAGTTACAGTTTGTGTGTACCTTGTTTTGGACTGAATTTTCTACAATTAAAAGCTGTTCCTGGGAGAGTTTTTTTCTCTAGCCGAAGGTAACCTGGACATTGGGGGCAAAGTTGGAGATAATAAAGGGACTCTTCTTGCTTATGTGACTGTGTTGCCTTTGTGCCATGCCCCTTTGGGTCATCACAGTCCCTCCCAAGGCCTTAGGATTCTATGCTCCATGAAGTCACCTGCACACTCTTAATACAGCACATTTCTTCTGACCTTCAGTGGCTTTCTACAATTCCTCTTAGCCTTGTTTCAACTATGGATGTCCAAGAGACTGCTAACCAGCAATGGATGGAGAATGGGAGGGATTCCCTGCCAATGCTGAGAACCCCTATCCACTGTCTGGGGCCTGAAATTCCCAGTAGGTTGTTCTGTCCCATTCAGCGCCGTCGGCTGTGCTGCGTTTCCTGGCTCCCCTTGACACTTTGGATGCCTCTCTGCAGATTCCCCAAATGTCTACCTGAGACCCATTGATTCCCTGAGAAATCAGAGCTCTTGGTTGGATGGCAGCCCAGCTGTGAAAGATATTTTCTTTCATGGCCACGACGCCCCAAAACTCCTGGGATCATTCAAGGTTTCTTTGAAAACCACATCAGCGGTCTCTTTTTCTCGCCACGCCTGCAGTCGGAAGAGGGGAACATCTCGCCTAAATTGAAACTCAGAAAATAAATGCTGAGGGTTGTGGTTGTTGTTGTTTTCACACCCCAGCTCCAGAGGTAGCAATTCTGATTCCTAGAATAAAATTTGCCAATGAGATTGAGAAAGAGAGCGCCCCGAGGCCCTGCATCTTAGAAATTGTAGCTTAGAACAGAAGAAATACCAGGATTGTGCTTCCGTGCTGCTATCAAAATGTATTTCAACAATCATCGCCTGTTGGGTTGTATCGGTTCCCTTGTTTAGCAGATTTCTACCAAGGTCTCCAGCAGTAAAATGCAGACTCTTATCTATATATAAAAGCGAAATGCCCTTCATGCATCATCACAAAGTCTCCAGAACCGTAAAGCCTACACACTTGAAATTTGGCACATATGTTTCTCTTGGCATCTAGGGGCTCACTAAGAAAGGATTCTTCGAAATAACCATCAGAGCATTTAGAGTATTTCCTATATTATTGTTGTTAACACGCTCTGATGCTAAGGAGTTCTACTCTCCCTCCCCACCTGAAAAGAAATCCCTTCCAAATGCAAAACACAAGCAGAGGAGAGGAGTTGCACTTTCACAGCACCAAGCAGCTTTAGTACAGAACAGTTGAGCTAAGCCACACCCAGGCTCCTTGCTGTCTCCTCCTTGCTCACACAGCAAATACTGTTTCACTTTCCAAACGGCCCTCAACTCTCTCACACACTGAGAGGACACTAGCCAGACAAATACCGATGGATGCTGGTAAGCAGAGGCAGAATTTCCCACCCCCTTAGTTTTTCCTCCCCCAAAACTAAGCCCAATCACATAGTTTCATAGCAAAGCATGGGTATCCAGCTAGTAAAACATAAATGTCAGAAGAAGGCCAAGGTCAGGAAAAATAAAACCTTCAGAAGGTCAGTCAAGCTCTTAAAGGAGTCACCTCTTTCCATCTTGGGAAAGTTGGAGAAATCTTAAAAGGTTGGGTTGCTTTCATGGACAGCCAATAGGAGCATGCACAACCTATTTCTTCAGCCCCTTTATGACTGTATTTACCCAACACCTCTGAGCCACAGTGGAATTTCCTTGGATTTGGTTGTACCTGCCCTGTGAACCTGCACTGTGGGTCAGCTTCCCCCTCCCCCCTCCGAGTTGAGAGCTGTCCTTGTTGGCCTTCTAAAACCTATCATAAAACCAAGAGGTTATAGAAAGTGCAAGGATGTTATTATGGGCTGCTGCTGTGATCAGATGCTCTTGTATAGGTAGCATAACAGAAAGTCATAGTATTTTTGAACTCTGCTCCAGTTCCTGATTTGTTGCACCTGAGATAGACAGACAGACAGACAGAGATAGATAGAGATAGAGATAGAGATAGAGATAGAGATAGAGATAGATAGATAGATAGATAGATAGATAGATAGATAGATAGATAGATAGAGATAGATAGATGTAGATTTATAGATAGATGAGAGAGAGATGATTGATAAGAGAGATAATAGATAGATAGATAGAGATAGATAGAGATAGAGATAGATAGACAGACAAACAGACAGACAGACAGACAGACAGACAGACAGACAGATATAGATAGTTATAGGGCTCGATCAGTCCTTTCCCTACACTTGCCTTATCCTGGCTGTTTTGTCTGTATTGTTGAGGATCTGGTATAATTATGACCCACCAAGGACTTGATTGGCATCCCAGCTCCCCCATTTATGGTTGAATGTGGTGTTCTTGGGTCCCTCAAGAGCCTCTGCTCTCCTACCCTCACCCCATGGACTCAGGACAGTGGACGGTGATGGGCAGATTAGAATAAGAGGGTGTTATTCTGGGCCCTGCCTAATGAGATTAGCATTTTGAGGACAGGGCTTGAAAGGAGTGAAGGGCATGGTCTCCAGGTTCTGACCAGTCTCCCAGGACCCTGTTGCAGTAGGGAAGCGCTCCAGACTGGGGGGGGGGGAATAGTCTGAACCCCATGAGAGAACCTGGTGGGGAGAGCAGGACAGGTGCTTGGAAAGGTAGCATGGTGAAGGAAGAGAAGCTCTATTTAGGATGGTGAAGGGCAGTGGCTGATGGGCATAATAGAGCCATGATGGTGCAGTGGTTAGAATGCAGTACTGCAGGCTAATTCTGCCAACTGCCAGCAGTTTGATTCTCAATGGCTCAAGGTTGACTCAGCCTGGAGCTGGTCTGGTATGATGGAGATGGACATCACGCAGAAAAGAGCCCAGCCCAGAGACCAGAATGATGTGGAAGATCACTGTTTCTAAGGAGATAGTAAGACAATGCAAGTGTGGACAAAAGATCAGGTGTATGTTCACCAGGTCCCGCAAGAGGAGGGAGTCTTAGGAATGGGGAGTCTCAGCAGTTCCAAGAAAGTTCCACTCTCAGGTGATTCTGAGGACACAGACAAACCTCCAAGTAGCCTCAACGACTCTCCAAAAGAATGCAAATGACCACCTTTCTGCAAGGAGTATAAATCCTTCCATTCCTCACCATCCACTCAGAGCTGGAGAAGCTTCTTGGATGAGAAGTGAAATGTCTTCCAAGAAAAACCAAGAAAAAAAGCACCTTTGGGTCTCAGAAAAAGTTGTGAAATGCCATTTTGTGTGTCTTCCTTGGGCATCAAACCCAAGGAAGGTTGTCCTAATGTCCAGGAGAACGAGAGGTGTGTAAGGAAAGGTGTGGGATACTGCAGATGTGGGAGAGGGATGAGGTCCTTCTGTCAGGATTCTGGCAGTTACTCCAATTAAACACACCTCCACCTTCACTGCAGGGGGGAGGAGTGCGCAGCTATGGAGATGAGCAAAAAGGAGAATTAAAAAGTGCTGCATCTACACGGCAGGGCAGGGTTGTCTTGCCAGATGTGTTTTGCACCACAGTTTTCATCCTCCTTGGCTATTAGCCGTGCTGACTGCACCGATTAGAGTCCGAGCATCGCAAGGCTCACTGCCTCTGAATTATGCTGAGCTGGCCAAAAAAAACCCCTGCTTTCTACATCTGTTTCTTGGTTTGAATGCAATGAAGGATGTGAAATTTGAGTTGAGTAATATCTTGAGAACGTGCTTTGACCTCAGAGAGCTGAAGGCCCTGCGTAAAAGCCCCTTTCTCACTGCCACAACCAGTGAAGGGGGATGATGCTAAATAATTTCAGGGAAGCTTCTGGAGTTCAACTGTGGATGTACACTCAGGTTTTCGTGATCTGGCCTGAGGCTGCAGAACTGTCTTCTCCATTATGTTCTGTGCATGTGGCTTCAGCTCCCTCAGTCCCAGGCAGGACAAGGTGGTTCAACTCAGGTAGCCATAAGGAAACCAAGCCAAGCATCACATCAGCCATCGTGTGGCTCATTTCTGTTGAGTACTAGAGATGGAGAAAGAATATCTGGGTTTCATCTTTGATTGTCGAAGCCAAGTTCAACCATCTTTGGTGAAGTCTTTCTCAACTGTGGCAGCTTGAAAGTGGGTGGGGAATTCTGGGAGTTGAAGACCACCACCCCCATCAGAAGTCTAAAATCTCCTAATTTTTTTATGCACCAGCTTCTCGGCCCAAACCAGTTGCCCAGACCAACTCTCCCTGCCATAGACGTCGTGGGTGGCTCTGCTCAGACTCTCACTGGGAAGATCGCGGTGTGAAACAAGGCAGGAATTGGTTTCTGGAAAGAGTCCGCTCCTTAGCGCGTAGGATGGGCCTTGTTCAGGGTGGTTTAGGTGGACGTTCTTGAGATGGCATCCAAATTCTCATTGCTGGAAGATCTTCTGATGGTTGGAGTCTTTGTCACCGGAAGACGCATTCAAGGGTCCCGGTTTCCGGATCTGTCCAAGGTTCTGAAAATGGTTCCGGCAGAAGCGAATCTCCCTCGCTTTGGGTTGAATTGGGGCTTGTTGCTTTCCTGCAGACCTTAGGCCGCCCAACTGGGAAACATCATCAGTGGTGAAAGGGAGGGGNTGGGTTGAATTGGGGCTTGTTGCTTTCCTGCAGACCTTCGGCCGCCCAACTGGGAAACATCATCAGTGGTGAAAGGGAGGGGAGGTTGCTCTCGTGGGAGTGGGCTTGTCTTCTTGGTGACTCCTTGATGAGGTGGTTGTTTCCTGCTCCATTGTTGGTCTGATGGCAAGGCTGATCCAACACCCAGCTCCATCCCAGAGGTGGGTAGTAGAGCCTACAAGCCTTAGAACCCACCCAACCCTTCTGTCCGGAGCCACCTCATCCCGCAGGATGGGGACCCAGCGTGGCTTTGCCAGGGGTCCAAGTTGCTCCACCCACCGGGATAAGACGACCCAGAAAGCCCACCCACCCCAACGCCCCCAGCAGGCAAGCAGAGCCCGGAGGTCCCGCTGGGCCAGAAGAAGGACCCGAAGCCCAGCAGAAGGTCCTGGTTAGGAGCAAGCCAGGCCGGGCGCATCCGGGCCGCCCCCCTCCCACCGGCCACGCGCAGGGCACGTGTGGGCGCCCCGGCAGGAAGCGGAATCCCAGCCCGGGCGGGCAAGGTGGGAGCGCGGAGCGGCGGGAGGAGGAGGAGGAGGAGGGCGGGCGGGCGGGCGGCGGCGGATGCCTGGAAACCAGCCCTTGATGGTTGCATGCAGCGGCTGGAGCGGCTCTGGCGGCGGCGGGGACGCAGCGGGGACCGGGGGGGCGGCGGCGGTGGCGGCGGTGGCGGCGGCGGCGGCAGCGCGATGAAGTACCAGAAGTACCTGACGGTCCTGCAGATGGCCATCGGGGTGACCGCCTCCAACCGGGGCAGCCTCATGCCCTTAAAGAGGAAGCTCTGGTGAGTCGGCCCCGCACCGGCCGAGGGGCTGGAGGAGGAGGAGGAGGAGGAGGAGGAAGGGGGCCCGGCCGCTGGGTCTGGGCCGCGGGGGAGGGGGCGCCAGGACCCGCCTGCTGACCTCCGCCCTCCCCGCCGCCGCCGCCTCGCCTGGCCTCCTTCTCCCCCCGCAAAGCCCGGCTGCACCTCGCCGCTCGCAGCCCCGGAGAAGCCCCGCGGACCTGGGGGAAGGGAGGCTGCAGAGGCCCCGCGGGTCCCGTGCCCGGATCGCTCGCTGCAGGCACCGGCGCCTTGCTCCCCTTCCCTCCCCCTCCTCCGGTCGGGCTCCCTCTCCGCAGCCGGGGCTCGGGGGAAGGTGGGGAGGGGAGACCAAAAGAGATGCCGGCGCGGAACACCCTTGCCCCGGACGCACCGGGACCCGCTACGGACCTCTACGGGGGTTGCTTTGGAGCCGAGGGAGCGCACCGAGGCTGCCTCCCTCGGCCTGCCGACCGCTCCGGGCGTCTCCCGAGGCGGCGCGGCTTGCAACGGAGCTGCGGCGGGGCAAAATGGGGAGGATGCGGAGCTCGGTGCCCGGGAAGGCCCAGGCGGGCCCGTTCCCTCCCGAAGCCTGGCTGGAACCGAGCAGGACCCCCACCCCACCCCCGCTCCTTTCCCCGCTTGCTGGGCGGTCCGGCGGGCTCCTCTTTTCGCAGCTCCCGCCCTGCGCCCCTTGGGCCCTGCGGGGCTCAGGCGGAGGTCCTGGGGTGGTGGGCATGGCGGGGACGCCCAGGAAGAGGGGCTGCCGCGACCTTAGCCGGGTGTCTTGGGAAAGAAGGGCCTTAAAGTGCAGGGCCACCCCCTCCAACTCTTGGCCAGTTCGTCTCAGGTGAAGGAGCAGAGGGGGGGGGGCAGAGGTCCCAGTGGCCCAAGCCAGGTGCCGCCCTGACCGCTTCCTCCTCTCCAAGCTCCAGGAGACTTTCCAGCAGGCCAGTGCAAGCTCAGGACCGAACCTGCTTTCTTCTCTCTTTGGAGAAAGGGGAGAAGACTTCCCACCCATGGTTTAGATGGGCCTTTGAGCCTTGCAGGAGGGGGGCCTGCAACTGAGGTTGCCCTACCCCCCCCAAGCAGTGCACGATGGTTTGGGTAGTGCCCAGGATAACTGAGGAGTTAAAAAAAACAAGCCAGAGAAATGCTGATAATCCAGTCGGCAGCACCTTCCTTCTTTCCCTCCTTCCTTCTTCCCTTCCTTCCTTCCTCCCTCCCTCCCTTCCTTTTCTCCTCTCCTCTCCTCTCCTCTCCTCCCCTTCCTTTTCTTTCTTTCTTTCTTTCTTTCTTTCTTTCTTTCTTTCTTTCTTTCTTTCTTTCTTTCTTTCTTTCTTTCTTTCTTTCTTTCTTTCTTTCTTTCTTTCTTTCTTTCTTCTTCTTCAGAGGCCTGGTAGTTTGACAATGCCTCTCCCTTGTTCTTTCTACAGAGGAAGCTCCCCTTGGAGCTCCTCTTATTTTATTTAATTAATTTATACCCTGCCTTTGTGGTATTTATCAACAACTCAAAGGCCAGGAACACACCGAGTACTCCCATCTCCTTCTGCGTGGTCCAATAAAGCTCTGGACTGCTCTAATTAACTTTGGACCTGCAAGCCACCTTCTCCTCCTCTTTCTCCTGGCAGTGGCCCCTCCTCACTCCCCCAGGAGACCTGGCTTTATTTATTTATTTTTAACCTTCTAGCAACCCAGTTAAATGATTTGAAGAGGATTGGAATCAATGGGCTGTACAGGTAAGAAATCTTTCAGGAGATCCCTCCTTAAGCCATTTATATGGTGTAAATCAGGGGTCTCCAACCTTGGCAACTTTAAACCTGGAGGACTTCAAATCCCTGAATTCCCCAGCTAGCTTTTCTGGCTGAGAAATTCTGGGAGTTTAAGTCCAGAGGTCTTCATGTTGTTAAGTTTGGAGAGCCCTGGTGTAGCCTTTTGTCAACAGAAGAATTGGGATGGTTCTTCCCACGAAAAGTGATTGGCAAGGCGTGTTACAAATTGTAATTGTTGCTTAAAACATGCAGGAAAATTGTGACGATAACTTCATTTCACCCCAGTCATTGTTTTCTCATCTCGTGCTTGTGAAAAGGTTTGAAGGTTAAGGTGAAAAAAAGAGCATTAAAAAATTTCGGATTTGGTGACTTTTTCTGAGTTTGTCATCTTCGGGGGAACTTTCAGGCCAGGCTGTTGCTTTGTGCTGTGATTTCCTAGAGGGTGAGAATTTAGGAAAGAAACAATAGAGAATGATCCCTCTCAGTTCTTGCATTGATGTGGTTTGTTGGAATCGATCTGTTATTGTTATGAAGGGTTTGATGTGTTTAATTAAATTATATCCTGTTTATTACCTATGTTTAAAAAGTCCATTAAGGGATGGCATGCAAATTGGTCCTTACATCTGCAGTGAGAAAAAGAATATTTTCTGAAAGTTATATTCTCCAAAAGTTATATTTGAAAGTTATATCTGAAAGTTGTATTCTCTGAACTCAACAGGGTATCTTTTGGAACCAAATTTGTTATTATTGTTTTTCGTTCCAAATTTGGTGTATCTCTAGATAGGATACAAATATATGTACAATATATGATTGTATGTTTGGTCATTTTTCTCACTAGTCGTTGCCATGTGGTTTTTCATGTCATTTTTCTCTGTATGATTCGTTCTTCTAAAAGCCCAATTATCCTCAAAACCAGTGGAACAGATACTGCCCAAGGGATAAGAAGCTTCATGAGGTCTCAATGTTTATTAGAACTAATTTAAGTGGCATTTTTGTGGAACAGCAAGAATTGATCAATGTAAAATCTCCAGGGCTTAGATTAAAAAAATGGACAGTGAAAGCTTTATTTATCTGCAAAATGCCCTCAGAACACACCAATTAAATGTCCCCCCCACATCTTACACTATGAAAATAGATGGTGAGCTTTTAAAATTAAAAATGTAGTTTCTGATGGAAGATTTAGTTTATGATGGTTGTTTTGAGTTTTATGAGCAATGTGATATTATTGGGATAGGAAAATACAACAAGAGGTTTGTCTTTTGATTTACCAGAAATTCCCCAGTTCCTCAAAATGTTAGCACTTGTAAAATAAGTCACACAAAATTAAAAATAAAGATTTAAAATACTTAGGCTTTGTTGGGGCAGATAATCCTTTCGAATCCAGTTGAATGAAGGTAGCAGCTACGATTTGGCTCCCCTGTGGAACATCTGTCCATCTAATTTCCTCCAAGCTAAGCACACCTTTTCCATTGGGACTTTGGAAATTCTATTAATCTAGGGATGATGGGGTTTTATCTTGAGGAACACTCTCACATTTTGTGAGAACACTCTCACAAAAAATGAGAAAATCTCATTTTTTATGCAGGCTGCCAGTGTCAAAACTGTGGCCCAAAGAAAGCCATTTAAGAACAAAATAAATGTCTCTAAATTGATTCTCAGGGACAAGTTTTCATATCATGGAATGGTTTTCCCCTTTGGCACCAGTTTAGGGGACTCCAAGAGACACAGATCTATCTCAGTGAGTTCTTGTAGCCCATAATAGTAGGAAGCACCAATGTTTCAGCTTTTATACTTCCCAAAGGAGTTCTCAGCAGCTTCCTGAGTTAAAATCAGAGCTAATGATATTGGGTAGGTGGACCATCCCAGCTGAACATTTTCAGATGTTTGGGGTTCAATCTCTCAGAATTCCCAAGGATGCTTGAGTTTTCATGAAGGAATTCTGGGAGTTTTAGTCCAATTTGAGTGACTAATGTCAGGCCTGTTTAGGAGTTTCCTATTGGCATCTCTAGGACTTACTGTTGGAGATGAAGGTTCAAGACAGGTTTGCTTAGCATCACTGGATGGATCTCAGCTAACTTGAATTCCTGAAAATCTGAAGTGAATCCAAAATAGGGACTTGTTCTAAGTAAGTATCCTAGATGGTAGAAATATGTGTCATGTTATCAGAACATGCACGTTATGATAACTCAATACTGCTAAAAATATTCCACCAAAAATATAGAGAAGGCTCACATTTTCTTCAACCACAGTACGAACAAAGGGTGTTTTTGAGCAGTCTTTCTGGTGTCGCTTCTCTGACTTGGCAGGTAACAGGACAATCCAGGAGGGCATCTGTTGTGGTGCGTTTATCATATTATCCAAAACATAAGCTTCCCCCCCTCTTAAGAAACCAGAATTGGAAGCTGTGGTTTGTTCTTGGATGTGGATATAGGGCTTGTCTAGGAGAGAAAATCCAGGGATGTTGGCTTAGATCAAGCAGGAGGCACGATTTGTGGTGAGGTGGAAATCCTGGTAGGAATGAGGAAAATGATTTTTCCTGGAATTATATCTATCTGTCTGTCTGTCTGTCTGTCTGTCTGTCTGTCTGTCTGTCTATCTATCTATCTATCTATCTATCTATCTATCTATCTATCTATCTTCTATTTGTCATCTATCTACCCATCCTCCTACTTACTTACCTACCTTTTCTACAAAATATCCATCGATCCATCTTTTCTACAGGGCATCTTGTCTATGGATAGATCCATCCAGCTGTCTAGCTATCATTATTTAATTTAGATATGGCCCATCTTACTCTCAGAGTTACTACTCCCTTTCATTTTTGTGTACATTGTCACAGAATCATAGAAGTCCACCATCCCAGCAGAACAATTGTGGTAGATGACTTTCTGTCCTTTGTTACATCTCCCCTCCCATACACCGACAATGAAAGAAAGCCCATTAGAGGCCAGGTAGGCTGTTACTACCCCAGCAGAGAGCACATCTGCTCCATCTCCTGTCCAGCAGCCTTTCAGAGGTTGAAAAATGATGATCTTGTCTCCTTTTCACCTAGTCTTCTCCAACCTTTCCTCACTGGGGTTTGGTTTCAAGACCCATCTCTACCTCTGCTTTCTTGGCTTTAGTAAGTGGTTGTAGCTCATCCCAGGGTTCTTGCAGAAGCTGGAGTGCATTTCCTATCTCATTGATACAGAACTTGGCTCTGGGTTAGAAATTAGACTAGATTCTATTAACAGAGTTGGAAGGGACCTTGTAAGTCATCTAGCCCAACCCCCTGCCCAAGCAGGACAGGTAAAGACTGTCTACCGTCAGGTCAGAGAAGAACTTTCGGAGGTCCCTACTTCGAGGGTGTTGAAGGCTTCCGAACTTCTGTTCCATGGATTGATGGTTCTCCACTGTCAGAAAATTTCTTCTTGTTTCCAAGTTAAATCTCTCCTTGTTCATTTTCCATCCATTATTCCTTGTCTGGCCTTTGGGTGCTTTAGAAAATAGCTTGACCCCCTTCCTTCTCTCTGTGGCAGCCCCTCCAATATTGGAAGGCTGCTATCCTGTCTCCCCTGGTCCTTCTCTTCACTAAGCCAAGCCCAGTTCCTGCAACCGTTCATCATATGTTTTAGCCTCCAGTCCCCTAATCATCCTGGTTGCTCTTCTCTGCCCTCTTTCTAGAGTCTGAACATCTTTTTTTGTGGTGTGGTGACCAAAACTGGATGCAGGACTCTAGGTGTGGCCTTACTAAGGCTTTATAGAGTAGCATTGGTACCTTCCTTGATCTTGATTGTATCCTTCTGTTAATGCAATTTAGGATTGGCTTTTTTGGCTGCCGCTGCACATGACTGGCTGATATTTAGCTGGTTGTTCACTAAGAAATATTGTTCTTCAGCTTGGCATCCTCCAGCTGTGGTGTGAATGGCAACTCCAATCGACTTGGCTTTGCCCAGAGACCACGCTGCCCATCCAGAATGGGTATTTTACTCCAAATTCAAGTCTTGAAGTCCACACACCTTCAACTTGCCAAGGTTGAGAAATGCTGGCCTAATCCTTCTTCTGCCACTTTTTTCCCAAACCGGTCCGTGTGTGTGTCCCTGAAAGCATGTCATCTGAGTGAAATGTGATATTCTTGGCACCCGCCTTCCATTAATTACACCTCCATTATGGAACATTTAGTTTGAGGTTTCAATAAGTGCCATCTGCGATATACGCACTTTAAGCTTCTCTCAGATCGGCCATTTATTTACCAAGCAATTAGTCTTTTAATTTGGGTTTCCCTCTTCAGTTTGGCCTTGAATGGCTGGAGAATGAAGGACAGTATGAATTCTTGGCACAGGGAGCAAACTTGTTGCTGATACTCTTCTTCTGAGATTTTCTCTGCCCCCCACCCCTCTTCGCAGTCGGAAAGAGAGGGAGAAGCTAAGATGATTAAAGGCCTGAAGACAAAAACATACAGTATGAAGAATGGTTGCAGGAATTAGAGAAAAGAAGGACTCGGGGTGACATGATAGCAGCATTCCAGTATTTGAGGGGCTTCCATAAAGAAGAGGGAGTCAAATTATTTTCCAAAGCACCAGAAGGCAGAACAAGAAGCAACGGATGAAAACTAATCCAGGAGAGAAGCAACTTGGAATGAAGGAAAAACTTCTTAGTAGTGAGGACAATTAACCAGTGGAACAACTTGTCTCTAGAAGTTGTGAATGCTCCAACACTGGACAGAAGAAACTGGACAGCCACTTATTTCAAATAGTACAGATTCTCCTGCTTGAGCAGGGGGCTGGACTAGAAGACCTCCAAGGTCCCTTCCAGCTCTATTCTGATTAATTGATTCATTGGTCTCAAAGGAAAGGTGGGAAGATGCTATTTTTCATCCAGCTATTTTTCTTTCTTGAATGGATGATTCAGTTTTCCTCGCCGTTTCCCCAATATTTGCCCCCAATATTCAGGCTGTAGCAATCCACCGCACGTCTTTTGGAAGTTTCCTGCTCTGGTGCCTTATTTTTCCAAAGATGCTGAGGATTTGTGCAAATCTCTGATGACTCTTGTCTTTTGCTCTGAGCTGTAGAAGTGACACCTCTGCAGACTGTACGGTGGAAATAGAGGGGATTAAACAGAGAGGATTATAGAAGCAAAACGCTAAAATTAGACTGTTGGACAGGCAAAGCGATCCTGCAAGAATTCTCCTGGCCGCAGGGAGCCCCTCTTGCTGGGGAAAGATTGTCTCCTGCTTGACCACTGAGGCTAACTCGAGTGGAGGGATCCCTCCAGGCAGCTGTGTGATTAGCTAGAAAACCATAGAAACGTACAGGACAGCTGTAAGGGATCTGAGGAGTCATTTAATTGGCCCCTCCTGCTCAATGAAGGATCCACTAGGACAGGGTTTCTCAATCTCGGACACTTGAAGATGGATGAACTTCAGCTTCCAGAATTCCTCAGCCAGCATGCTTGAAGATGGGTGGACTTCAACGAGCTGGGGAATTCTGAGAGTTGAAGTTCAGCCAGCTTCAAATGGCCAAGAGTAAGAAGAACTCTACTGGAGACACTGAAGTAGATGACCACTCAGGCCATCATCCTGGCTACTGTCTCTTTCTTAATCTCCACCATGCTGAAGAAAAGTCCTGCTTATGAATACCTAGAGCACCAGTATCTACAGGACCTGCAATGGGAATGCATTGAGAATGTTGTCCCTTTTTTTTTTTTGGACATGAGNGCATTGAGAATGTTGTCCCTTTTTTTTTTTGGACATGAGCACCACCATGATAATGAGAAGCAATTACGGAACCTTCTCTGTTGAATGGCTGGAGAAGCCATCATCTTTTTTCCTGTGGGAATCAGAGTGAAGGACCCCAAACATGGTTGAGTCTTCTTGATTTGATCCTCTTGGCTCCATCAGCGGGGGAAAAAAAAATCTGGTGTTTGATGTGTTGTGAGTTGGGGACAGCTGGGGGATAAAGCAGAGCCAAGAAGAAGAAAAGATGGAACAGATGTGGAGGTCAGATCTGAATAACAACAGCAGTAGGCTGGAGCAATGTGAGAGGCATAATTATCCTTGTTGGCTCCACACCTAATTTTTGCTTCCAGCTGTGAGCATCTGCCTGCAGAGCTGAAGTAGAAGTGGAGGCTGGATGTCACCCCCTTGGGTCTTATGGCTGAAGGGGTTGGGAACAGTGGCAGATTCCCACAGCCCTATGTCCTTGCTGTAGCACTTCCTGCAATTTGTAGTTGACGTTCTTTAAGCACAACTCTCCATTCTCCTCCTGTGACGTTGGGTGTCCCAGTGTCCCACATCTCAGTGGAGATGCAGAAAAGACAGTGAGTGCAGGAGGGGCTGGAATCCAGCCATGGAACCAAATTGTAGACAGAAGTAGCAGAAAATGAGCTTTTCAAGGTCAGGTTGGCTTGCAAAGTTCACCATTGATGTTTTTTTCCACAACGCTCCAGCTTCCGTATTCGTGAGTTTGTTCTCTCTTCTGCTGATGGTTTTGTGCAGAACATCTCACAAAACAACACAGTTCTGTAAAGACACATCGCCTGCAAAATTAATCTGTAGTTATCCTGACAAAGACCGAACCCCAACTTCCCAATTGTTCGTTGTATTATTTCCCTACTAAAACACCTTTTTTCCCCAAGTTTCCAAGCAGCCATACTGGCTTCATTAAAGTTGCCTCTTCAAATTTCTGGATCTTACCAAAAAATTATCCCCTGAAACTTCACAGAGAGGATGAACTTTGTGTTTATAATTTTCCACTTTGTGTCCAGTTACAATTTGTTGGGTTGCACAAAAAATGTTTGTAGGGTGACCCTTGGGAGGCTACTGCAAGCTCTGATAGCCCATCCCAATGGAAACACCTGTGCTGCATTGTCGTTGTGTGACTCCTGCTTTTATCATTTGCCACATCCCTGTCATGACATCTAATGCAAATATATATGTCAGGTTCTTTGTGCAATCACAACACAAAGTATGTGTGTCGTCCTCCTACGTGCACTGATGAGAAGATCTACCTTTTTTTAGAACACCTGCAGAGAAATGGGGAGGAAAGCAACATGAGAAAGTGGGCCTTGGTTTCTCTTGTTGAGAAAAAGGATGAATTCTGATTAATTTCTGAGAAACTTGTGGTTGTGGATGGTGGGGCTCTCACGTTTGGCATTGCATCTTCTGCCCTTCTAATTGTCAAACACAATTGTCAAACAGCACTGATGATGTTTCCTAGCTTGGTGATGAAACGTCTGCAAGAAAACCAACAAGCTCAGAGAGCACCAAGGACCCCACAATGACCTCTGAATTCTGAGTGTCATGACAAGTAAAGCATTTTAGAATTCAGCTATACGAGGCTTCCATGTTCTGAATTCTGCATTGTGCAAGAGACGGAGCCATTTGGGCAAAGGCTATCTGGGGTGGAAGAACCCTCAGTTCTGAAGCCTCCTGAGATGGGGCCAAAATAGCTTCTTCCTTCCCCCTTGACTTCTTTGGAATCCCCACTTTCTGTCACTTGATTGAGGTAACAATGACATGTGGGGAAAATGTGTGACAGTAAGTCCCTAAGTCTGAGGCGCGTTGGCAGAACCCAAATTTTTGGGTGACAGATTGAAAAACTTGAAAAACGTTGTGAGCAGGACATTGTGCTTCTCACAC
Source organism: Laticauda laticaudata (assembly GCA_004320025.1). NCBI lineage: Eukaryota > Metazoa > Chordata > Lepidosauria > Squamata > Elapidae > Laticauda > Laticauda laticaudata. Next base: position 94,848 of record BHFT01019916.1, read on the forward strand.
CTAGATGGGATCATTATCATCAGTGGACAATCATTTGTCTGGGTTGCAATAAAATTTCCTACCTTGGACGGAGGGTTGGACTAGAAGACCTCCAAGGTCCCTTCCATTCCTATGATTCTATGAGACTTACTTACTTGGTGTCCCCAAATAAACCTGGAGGAATCTTCTGCCCAAAAATGCTTCAACAGCTCTGAGCTTAGTTGGCTTTCCAAGAGGAAGTAGACCAACCACTGGAAAAGAAGGCCATTGGTCAAGATGGCTATTGGCTGCCTCCAGTTGAAAGGGCAAGTGATACGGAGATGGTCATTCCTCATGCCTTGTCTGTAGGCTTTCCAAAGTCATACGGGGATGAGACATCAGCAGCTTTGTGGCTGATCCAGTAGATCCTCCTTTGGTTTTATGATCCAGTGCTATCTCAAGTTGACTTGAGTTGGCTTTCCTCTATAGCACAGGCAAATTTATTGTGCCTTTCACTGCAATGACTTGGTTTGACCTCTGTAGGCTCTGAAAGACCCACCATTGCTTGCCAATAGCTGTCCATCATTTTTAGTTCTCAGAGCGCATTGAGGGTCAGAAGGTACAAAAGTGATATCTGTTGTGGTCCACTGGTAACCTGTGGAGCTGGCAATGGCGAGGAACATGGGCCAGTCCAGGAGTCTGGGGAGGACTCGGATGAGGATCTTGCATCTGATGCAGAGATGGAGCCAGGACCATCTGGGAGTGGGATGCTGACTCTGGAGCCTCCAGAATCTGACACCAATGAGGCAGAGGAACAGGGGGAGCCTGTTCCCAGTGCGCACTTGCGCAGAGCTGCCAGAAGGCAAGAACAGTTAAAACAAAAGGGGCGACTCGGGGAGTAAGGCTTGGAGGTGACTGGCTCTCCCATAAGACATAAAGGAGGAGCAAAGGGACATGAGCCTTTGCAGGAAGCAACTATGTTTCTTCTGGTCAGTTTGAAACCTGCTCCGTTTGGCCTTGTATAACTAATTGGCAATTTAGTCGATGGCTCGGAAAGTTCCCTCTATTTCCACCCACGAATAGTCGGAATAGGGCTTCCTGACACCGACTGAAGACAACCTGTATTCACAAACTGTTTGGGACTCATTGCAGGCTGTGAATGCATATACTTCACGGCAGTTGAAATAAAACAAACATTTTTTGGGAACAGCATGTGATTGTTACTGTCTCAGGAAGGCTTGGTCAAAACAATATCCTCCTCATTCTCTCCTGGTGCTTTGGAAAGTAGAACCATAAAATCATACTTGCTAAACTGGACCTTCCATCACCCTGGTGGCTTTTAACAAGATAACCTTTGGATAGCATAGCATCTAACCTTCTATCTATCATTCCTGGGAATGTAACAAGAATGAAGGCATACACTATGGCCTTCAGGTTTTCCCAAGACTTTTGTTGCCATCCTAGACTAGAAACCAACCATCTTGATTTCTAGGAAAGAATTGGGTTTCCCTCTTTTAATCAAATGCTTAACATTCAAGTGAAGCTTAAGTCTATGTCCTGCCCTCCTTCCTCCTATAATTTGTGTGGCCTTTTTTAAAAAATGCCCTTGTTCCTTGCCAGAAGGTTGGCATAGATATAAAGCGAAACTCTTTATGAAGGCAAGAGATGTATATAAAAGAATATCAATCACCCTATTAACTTTCCTCTCGGGTGGCATTAAAATTCTTTGGCCAGTGGGACTGAGCATCATCAATTTCTTTCAGAGAGGTTGTAAATCTTGGTTTTCTACAAGCAGTTTATGTTTATGGATGTGTAAAGTGGGTCTGGTGGAACTTCACAAGCATGGATGGCGTTGGGCACCAAAGATCAGATCTACAGGAGAAGGTCCAATTAAACTGATTTAAAAGTCTGGATGCAGGAATCTTCTTAACTAATGGTTAGCACTTGCTTGGAGTTATTTAAGGGTCAATGGAATTCAAGAGAGGCTGGACTTAGTTTGCCTGTGGCCACTGAAGGATTCTAGGTTGAGTCCTCTTTTCACTCCACCCGCCAGGTTTTGCCACTTCTCTTCACCGATCTTTACAAGTTCTATTTTCTGTATTCTATCTTGTCCCGCCATATATTTATGAATCACCCTGGATGCATGGTTGAAGCATTTGCTTACTTCTTTTAAATCATATAGCTATGAATAATTGTACGATGAAAATCCACGGGTGGGGAAGCCAAAGAGAAAAACTCCTGCATTATTTAGGAAAGAGATTTTCATCCAGCACAGTTTTGTAATAGGCAAGTGATAATAAGAAAAATCTTTATTGCAGTCAATGATCAGTATGTAATAAAACTCAATAATGTAGAACAGGTTACATGTATAATGGATGAATGAGTATCACAATCTTAAGTGGATGAATCAATCAGTGGACGACGTGTTTTGCATATGGTATGAGAAAGGTCAACAGGATCGCATGGTTCTCAAAGTAAAAATGAATGAATGAATGAGGAAGGAAGGAAGGAAGGAAGGAAGGAAGGAAGGAAGGAAGGAAGGGGGGANTGAATGAATGAATGAGGAAGGAAGGAAGGAAGGAAGGAAGGAAGGAAGGAAGGAAGGGGGAGGGGAGGGGAGGGAGGGGAGGAAAAGGGGAAGGGGAAGACTTCCAATTTTCTTCTACAACCCTTGCAAATTTAAATTAAGCTCTTACTTTAAGGTTACAACATCTTCCATTTTTCTATGATATATCATCCTGTCATTTTTCTTCACACAAAAAAGCCAAAAAGGAAGGAAGCCTACTTGTTTCTATATGTATTAAGTTGGTGATATTTGTTGTTTCTGTCCATATTTGTCGGCGTTACCAAGCAAGCGATTTCGCCTTCTCGTAATTTGGAGGCCTGCTCTAAAATCCAGCAGAAGGGGATGCACCAGTCAAAGGGCAGGTGTAACCAGGTGGGATAAAGAGAAGGGAAATGTATTTATTCATAAATGTCCCTCTTTCTTTCACCTCCTGGTATTTAAGGCTCGATTTCTGCCCAGATGCAAAAGCCTTGGAGGCTTCTGCTTTTTTCAAAAAAAAAAAAAAAAGGAAACCCACCCTAAAATGCAGTTTTTCCCCCCCTCTCTCTCTTTGCAGGGTCACCCCCTCTTCCGAAAACCCCAGTGGTTCGAATTGTAGCATCAGCCAGGGGAAGCCTTCCTTAAGAAGGATAAAAGGCCGGATCCATCGGAGCAAAAGTCTGGACAGCCTCGATTTCTGTGAGTTCAATGTAAGTATCTGGTTGGTTCAGTCTCCCTCCCCTCCGGGGAGCAATTTGTGCAGAGCGACAGCTGGATCTCGGTCGGTGGGTCGGTTGAAGTGGAGAGCCACCCTGGTGCTTGGGTCAGCCCAACTGGGGGGGGGGGCAGCCATGCGCCTCTAATGTGCCTGCACATGAGCAATGCAAGGTGCGAAAGCTATTTCTGGATGCTCGCAGGAAGAGAAGGTCAGGGATGAATTGTTTCCCACTAGAGAGAGAAAGAAGGGGAAAGAAATCACTGACTGTGGAAAATCAGCATGGCTTTCTTGAGGGTTTACTTTTCTACTTGCAGGGAGCGGTTAGGAGAATTAGTGTGTCTTTGTGAGCAAGCATGAATGTTTGGGCAATATCCATGCCCTTTTGAGTCGATCGTATTATTGTTGGCCGCACAATCAGACAGATGTTTAAACTGGATCTGGCATTTTTGTCCAGCTGTTCAGGCTTTACCCAAGGACCTGGGATAGACAGATGTTGTGGCTTGATAGTGTTATGGGCACCATTGTGGGATGTGAGCTGTTCCAAATCAAGCTGCCTTTTGCAGTTGACTAGTGGGTGATTTTTGTCAATGCCGAGGCTGTTCAAGTGGTGTTCCAGTTGTATTATTATTATTATTATTATTATATAATAATAATAATAATAATAATAATAACAACAACAACAACAACAACAACTTGTTGTTGTTGTTGTTGTTGTTGTTACATAGTCATCCAGATGCTTAGACTGGATTTGGCATTTTTATTCACATTTTGAGGCCTTCCAGAGGACCTGAGATAGGTAGACAATGTTGTTTGATGGGATTAAAGGTCTTGTCGTAGGACATAAGCTGTTCCAAGTGAAGCTGTCTTTTGCAACTGACTGACAGGGATTTTGTCAATACCCATGGTGTTCAAATGATGCTCCAGATGTTTTGGGATTATCTTATTATGATCTATTTATTGGCTGCCTAGCTCCAATGAACTTATAGTATTATAAGCCATCCAAAGTTACCTTGGAGTAAGATGGGCGGCCAATAAATTTAATAAAGATATAATAACTAGTGAAATAGAAATAATCCCCTTTTCGTAAAGAGTCACTGCTGCTAATCGATTTCTGAAATCTTTATGAAGGTATTGTATTGACAGGTGCTTTTGCTTTTTGAAACATACAGTAATAACTGTATGACCCAATTCTATGTTGGCTTTTTAAAGAACTCCTGCTAAGTTCATAAAATAGTTCCTTCCAAGACAGACAAAATGTTATGTTTCTTTTCCAGTGACATTTCAAGGGACACCTAAAATATATCTAGCCGTTCTTTGTGTTCATGGGCATGAAAAAAAAAACAAAACCCAACACACCCATCATCTCCAAGCATCCATTTTGCAAATTCGCAATAATAATAATGCACTGCTCGGATGTGGTTGTGGGACTTGTGTGCTCTGTGGTCCACTGGTCTGTGGCCCTAAAGAAGGTTTGATTGATGGTGTGCTCTGAGGAAGTTGAGGGCTGTGCCAGACGAGGCAGATCTCATCAGAGGAGACGGACAAAGAGCATTTATCCCACACAAACAATACAGGGAGACGTAACTCCCAGAAGCCCATACTGGATTGGTTGTCACCTGAATCGAGGAGGACCATGCAAGGTGTTGGAATTCCTGCACATCTAGTGACAAATAGGTTACAGGACTCAGGACTGTTGGCAGAGAGCTGCAGGATCACAGGATGAAAAGTTGCTTACCCATTGCAAATATAAGATTTGAATGATTTGCTATTGAACACATTAAGTCCAGTGAGAAGAGGACAAAACCACCATCAGTCAATTGCACAAAAAGGCAGCTTTGACTTGGAACATCTTCCATCCTGCGACGGTATCTGTAACACTAGGGAACAACATCTGCTTTATCTCAGGCCCTTAGGAAGGGCTCTGGAGAGGGACAAAATGCCACATCCAGCCTGAACATCTGGCTGATTTTGCCACCAACCCTGTTAATAATATATGCTGATTCCCAGCGACTCTGGCTGATCTTCAAATTGTTAGAAAGATTGTAAAACAAACAATAACAAGTAATTGTACAAAGAAAACAGAAAAGTAAGAAATGTATACATTTTTTCCCAATGCACAATTATTTTTTGATCAGAAAAAGGCCTTAACTGAAATATTTTGCTTTTCATCTTCATTTTGGAAGTGAGAATGAGGAAATTGGCAAAACAGTACTTGGGGGGTTCTTCCTTCTCCCCTCCTAAATAAGAATAATTGGGAATAAATAAAAAAAATTGGGAAAATGTGAATCAGAAGGTGACCCTGTGCTTACAGTTTAAAAGTGGCTTCGCAGGAAATGCTTGCAGAGTTTTTGGATGATGTGTGGCGAAGATTTTACTCTCTGGCTTGGGTTTTTGTTGTTGTTGTTTAAAGAATGATGTATGCTGTTAAATGGGCCTAAACGGCAGCAATTTTGGGAGAAAGTTTTTGCTTGCAAGTCCTGCTGTTGGGTTTCTGGTTAGCTGCATTGGTGCCTCGACATGCTGGAATGGTGAAGGAACTGGGCAGCTGAGCTCCTGGTTTTGAAGGGTGCCTGAAGGTCGGATGGCAGCGTCCCTGTTTGGTGGCCCAAGCTGGTACAATTGGAACTGTGGCTCTGGCTGAGTGATGCCTTCTGAGATGGGCTTTGAAAACTTCCTGGTCTGGTGGAGACCTCTGTGGTGGCCTTGGTTGGGTTGCTTAGCTTATGGGGGAGGAATGGGCCCTGATTCCCTTCATTAGCCGCAGCTGGGAAGAGAGTTTAAAAGAGTTGCATGCTGAGTGTGGCAGCTGCTGGGAACAAACATGAGTTTATCTTGTGTTGACTTTGCTTATCTGTGTTCCTGGCGTCTTCCCATGTTGAGTTATTGCCGTGCCTTCATGTCTGGAATTCTTGCTCCTGCCCTGATGGACTAATGACCTCACCTTGCCTTGATTGGACTTATAATTACAGTTTTTGTTGACCACATTTTGGACTTGATTCTCTGCAGCCAAAGGCTGTTCCTGGGAGTGTTTTTCTCCAGCCAGAAGGTAACCAGGACATTGGGGGCAAAGTTGGAGCTAATAAAGGGACTCGTTGATTATCTGACTGTGTTCCCTTTGTGCCACACCCCTTTGGGTCATCATAGAAACTTTGCTGCCCCCCTCTCCAAAAAACCACAAGGGAAATGTTGTTAAGGGTTAATTAATTTCAAAGGACCCTAAAGATTTAAACAAAATCATGTCACCTTTTAAAAAAAATCCTTCAAGTTTTAAATAAGTGCAGGCTTTAATTTCAGGTATTTGGTGCTTTGCTGTTAATTAGAATTCAGTGGCACATTTTAAAAGTCTAAAAATACAATCTCGCTGTTAGAAAGAGGGAGAGGAATTTGGTTTTGTTTTCCCCTGGCAACTGCATGGACAAGTATGTTGTTGTGAATTATAAACCTGAACAGTTTATTTTCAGCTCCCTCTGCCTCTGATTAAACTTACGAACCTGATTTAAGGAAGGGCAATAGGCTCCGGCTGGCCCCATTTGTTTTATCTCTGGTGGAATGACAGAAATGATTCCCCCCCCCCCCCCCCNCCCCCCCCCCCCCCCCCGTAGGATGGTTCCACCACTGCAAAACTGTTGGGACTTAGCAGTTAGACTTAACACGGCAAGTTATTGGTGAAATCCATGAATAAAAGCTTCTGCTTAAAGTTATGGGTCCATTTCAGGTTTCATTGCACCAGGCTAGATGAGGATTGCAAAGCTGGTGCTTTCTCTTTGTTGTAGGTCCTGGATAAATCTTGTCTTAGCCAGGAGGTGATGGCTGCTTTCTGTCATCCTGGAAGATCTGAGCAGGGTGTCAATCCATCAGAACAAGCAAGAGATCCTATACCATTCCAGACAAATGGCTGTTCAGTGTCTTCTTAAAAGCCTCCAGTGATGGACTTCTGAAGACAAACCCTTCCACTTCTTCTCACTGTCAGGAAATTTCTTCTTAGTTCCAGGTTGCTTCTCTCCTTGCTTAGTTTCCATCCGTTGCTTCTTGTCCTATTTCAGAGGCTTTGGAAAATAGGTTGACCCCTCTTCTTTTTGGGGCCTTTCCTTAGAGATCAATCAATCACAGTAGAGCTGGAAGGGACCTTGGAGGTCTTCTAGTCCAACCCTTAGTTCAAGACCCTAAACCATTTCAGACAAGTACCTGTTCGGTCTCCCGGAATTCTCCAGCCTGGAGAATGGTCTCCTGATTATCATTGGGTGCTTTTGTTTATTTTAGAAGTTGTCCCAAGTCTAGGTCCATAAAAGCAGGAAATCGATCATGTCAGGAATTCATGGGTATTGTTTTTTTTTTAGTTTTTTATTTTTATAACAAAAACAAATCAAACCATCTTTCAGTTTTCCAGTGTGTCGGTTGGGTACATATATCTTGTGCACATAATAATATCATACATTTCTTACTTATTTATATTTATTATGATTCTGATTGGTATTTTATACCACATTGGTCAATTGTTGTATTGTCATTACATTGTAATTATCTTTCAAAAGTATATTCCATCCAAACCTAATTTATATTCATTCTCTTATTCAATCCTAATCAATCAGTTATTGGGTATTGTTAGCCTAGTTGGGACCAATTGATCAGCCAATTGGGTCTCACCTGGTCCAAGATAATGACCCTTCCCAGAGCAGACTGAATTATGGGAGAAAACCAAAACAAACCATAGGGTGCTTCCAACCCCTAGCTATGAAGGTGAGCCACAACTCCTACAGGGGAAGATCCTACAATGGCTGGAATGGAAAAGGTGGACTTTTTCTATCTATTTCCAGTCTGGAAAAATCTGTTGGACCAGCATAAAACAACTCTGATATTTTTAACCTTTGCATCCATCCATTTATCCATCCCTGTTCCTCCTCCTCAAAGCTTTTCCTGACAACCCTGCAGCCTCCACCTGAGCTTTGTGGCTTACTCTAATGCTCATCTTTGTAATTTCTGGCCCAAGATGCTCCGTTGAAACTGGCAGCTCGCTCTTCGCATTTTCTCCTCCATTAAACTCAATCTTGTTGACTCCGTCCTGGTTCTGAATGATGAGGCAGCCAGTTGTCAAAGAGTCGTATGACTTCTTAGACTGATATCCTACCCTTTAGTAACTAAAGGAAGTGGGGAGGGAGAAAAGAGTAAAACGAGAAAGGGGGAGGAGATAAGGCATTTTTCTTGGGGTGGGGGAAACATCATGACTCATACATATGTTTGGTCTAGTTCAATGTTCTCTAGAGGACAAGACATATAAGCTTCCACCAGCCTTAGGCAGGAGATGATCCAGGTTGATAAGGATCTGAGGTTAAACTGCTGGATGTAGGGACAGGCTGACAACCTCTATTACTTCTTGGAAACTGCTGATGTACTTGCAAGTCTTGACCTTCCAGTTGTGAGTCCTGCTGACATCACTGGATAGATCCCCTGTTTCACTTCGGAAAGCTGCAACAGCCAGGATCCCAGATGGAGAATGCGGGGATCCAGCAGGAACCACTGACAGGGCAAGGAGGGTCTTAGCTTGGGAAATGGAGCAGAAAATTCATTCAGACTTCATATCCTATTTTTGTCAGTATTTCCTGTAAGAGGCTGTGCCAGGGTCCTTAAAATATCTTCCCCTGTCCTTTTCTCCCGTGGATGGGAAGTGACTCTCTCGCCTCTCTGTTTTATTAGAAGGAGCAAAGTGGGATTTATTTTCATGCATCCTGGCAGGTTTACGGGAAAGAGGAAAACGTGCCGAACGGGCTACAGTGACATGTCTGAGAACAAGAGAGAACTACAAAACGATCCTTGTGGGTCGAAAGAAATGAGAATCCAAAGACAGGGCTGTCTTTTAAAAGAAGAACTTCTATGCGTGCCAGCTGTTTGGGAGCTCAAAAATTAAGTGGTCTATAAAAGCAGAAGTATTTATTTGTTTTAATGGAGTGGTAATATTCCCACTTGTTTGTTTAAGTGATGGCTTTGCTCCCTTTCTCTGCTCGGGGCTCCCTGGAGTTTAGGTCTAAAGATCAATAAATCAAATTTATTGGCTAAAAATACAACTTAATCTCTTTTATGTGGGCCGGAAATGCTGATTCAAACATTACTTGGTTAAGAGAGCAAATGTTATTTAAAAGGATAGGGGGTTATTGGACTTTCCTGGCATCGCAGAGAAAGTGCTTATGTGTGGGCCTGGGTTGTGCCCGTAATAAATGGCTTTTCTTGTTTTCTTGGTGTGTGTGTGTGTGAGAGAGAGAGAGAGAGAGAGACACTCTTTTATCACTTCCTCGCAGAGGCAAAATGTTTGGATTGAGCAGGAGAGCCAACAAATGTATAATAAATGCCTTCCTGCTTTGAGTCATTGTGTTTACAGATTTCTGTATTTTGGTTTCCTTGAAAAGAACACCTTTTCTTTAAAAGTTCTCTTGTATCCCTTGCAGAGAGACTGGAGATCAAAGAGCTGTTGAAATAAAAATCCATTTGGGGCATTAGTAGGATCTATATTAACCCTTTGAGCGATGGACAAAGTTGTACGAATCCAGAGATTCATCGCAGTGGTTAAATTGTCTTATTCCTTCATTGCGGTTCCTGAACTGAGAAATAGCATCCACAGCGTTTTGAGATCCAGAAAATGTGGATATCTAAAAACTGCATGCTGTAAGCTGATCCTCATGTCAAGACTTAAGGAGGAACTGCTGGACTGATTGGAACAACAATCTCTGTAAGTTTAGCTGTCAATATCTTCACCATTTCTTTGAACTGTGGAGAAATGAATGCTCTACTACAGGGGATAAAATGTTGCACACCCGAAGTTGAGCGTATTAGGAGGTCGGTAGGTACCGAGTCCTTAAGACCCTCAACTTCAGCACAGGTTAAAAGGGGCCATCGTTGGGCACCCCTGCTTTGTTGTTCTATAGGATCCAACCCCCCTTTTTTATTTTACAAAGAAGCAATACAACATGGCATACCTATGCAATTTCCAGTGGTGGACTTTTCTACCTGGTCCAAGCAAATTAAAACACACACGCACAAATTCTGCACTGGAATCATTCCAGGAAGAAGAAAATGAAAGCTAAGCTCTCCTAGGCTGCAAGATGTAAGATGGTTCTTTTTGTTGTTGTTTTTTTGGAAATCTTCCACCAAGCCTGTTCCAGGATTTGAAATCTGAGCATCGCTGTTTTCAGTATTCCAGCAGAAAAGCCAACCATTTCTCTCCCCCTGCCAGTTTTTTTTTTTTTTTTTTTGAGCCTGCAAATCATCCATACCACAATGAGGCTTCTAGGGAAGAGAAATAGTCCCAAAATACGAATTAAAAATGGAGATGCAACCTCACGTGCCAGGATCCGAGGTTTTTATGAAAACTATCTTGACACTTTTTAAATGGCTTGGCTTGCGCTCCTTTCCTAAGACACATAGATTTAGCTTTTTGGCTTTGTTTCTGTCTTTTGGGTGACCGAACATTTCTAGGGAATCTGCTAAGCTTGGCTTCTTGAACAGCTGGGCGATCTGGGTCTCCCCATCCTACCCGAAGATCTCTTTAGGACCTCATCCTGTCCTCCTGGAGTGGTTGTGGCCAATTGCCTTCACCTCAACAGGAATCCACCAGGATCCCAATTGAAAATTCTCCTCCAGGTCTCTCCAAGTGACGGGTTCTGCATCAGGAGCTGAGTGTCAAAATGTGATACACCAGCTAAGTCAAGGTTGGGTTTCTTGCCATGCCCTTTTCTGTCCCTCCTGGCTGATGGTGTAAGTAACATTTCAGTGAAGAAGACAGACACATCGTATTTTTACCAGCCATGTGCAAAAAGCATGCATATGTTTGTCTGTCCTGGAATGACCTTGGCTAGATTGTCCGGTGTTGCAGAAAAGGCAGGTTCAACAGGGCCTCATCTTTGGTTCATCTCTCTGATGCTTATTTTCTACCCTCTTGAGAAAGGCATCATTTCCATTTTTCTTGAGCTCAGTTCCTGCAATTTCATGGCCGTCTCCTTGTAGTTTTCTTGAAGTCAACCCAAAAGGGGGTTGCCACCACATCTTTAGAGGACATTCCCCCAGAGCACCCTATTCATGCTATAACTCTTCTTTTTTCCTGGGTGCTCAGCACTCAATGTGTACCAGGGTTGCCTATGCTGAATTTGTTCTTGAGGTCAGGCAAGGTCATTCAGGTGCTTCAGACTTGGGGAAGATCTTTAGGTGTAGTCCACCCATCTCAATTCTAGGTTCCTGTTTGGCATTTATTCTTGCATATGGACGTGAATGGGTCTATGTATTGCTCAAATGAAGACTGCAAACATAAACCAAACTTGCTTTTTGACATGGGTTTCAAAAAACAGGAGGAGCTGAACCTAAAGAAATCAGGCCATAGTTTCATTGTTGATTCTGGACTCATTTAAAAGAAAACTTTGCACCTTTCTTCCCCCAAAAAGGAGGGAAAAACTAAGGCGACGTTGGATTACTTATTGGAATAGTTCTCCCTTTAATGCCATATTTCCAAGACTGGATGGAACAGGTTTAACTGGGAATCTTTGGAGCATAGTTCTGTCATCCCACTGTGTTTAGAATGGTTTCTGTGAGACCAGCAGAGGTAGACTCTGTGAAGATTGGATGGATGGATGGGTGGATGGAAGGAAGGAGCTATGGAGCTCATTGCATACATCAACCATTGCAATTGATTCCATCAGTTCTTGCAATTTCTCAGCATGAGGGTGGAGAGATGAGTAGCACATGTCTCACGTCAGACTGGCCTGTGATTTCCATCCCCTCCTGCTTTCTCCCGCCCCATGACCTCCTCCATGTCACGCTCGCAGTTCTTGTCCTCTTTTCTAAAAACGTTGATGTTGATTCTTCCTGACCATTGTCCTTCGGAAGAGAGATGCCTCCCAAACTTTGCCATCCTGTCAACTGTGATGAGATTCACTGGCTGGAACAAATCAACGACACAGCAACCCTGTCCATCTCCTCTTCTGCTGAGCAAGTCCAGTCCCTCAAGTCCACCTCCTGTAGGGTTTTGCCCTCTTCAGGCTCGCTGCTGGCCTTCCAAGCCGGAAGCCCAGTAGCTGTTGTGATGCCTACAAGGCTGCCATGTTCTCATCTGAACTTTGGCTCAGCGATCACAAACATTTGAAATTAGTCATCAAGGCAGCCATGAGAACAGCCTGGATCTCTCATCTCCAAAAGGCCTGGATGAATTCTGGAGTAGAAGAAAAAAAGCAAGAGAAATATCCACCAGCGCTATCTGGAGGGGCAGAAGGACTCAAATCAAGCTTCTGTTTCTATTCCTGGACTGTCAGGCAACCTCTTGCTGAGCGTAAACATCATGACTGAATCTATTAGTTCAATGGAACCACAATTGTCTTTTCAGGTTATAAAACACTTCTGGAAATCATTTCTGAGTAAGTGGAACCAGATGTTACCCAACCTCTACATCAAATTCCTTTAAACATCAGTGGTTTGATGAAAAAATCACAATCAGCCAGGTAGGTGGAAAGTGACCAACTCTGAGAAAGATGGTGACGATGAAACAGGTGTCCCTTGTTCTTTGGTGCCAGATCCGATTAGTGAGCTGAGGAATTGAGGAAATCCTAAAAGTCTGTAGAGATTCTCAGCCATCCCAGTCCTGGATGGTGCCTTTTCAGGAGGCAACTGAACTTTCTTGTTTTTCTTTTGAAGACGTTTTGCTTCTCATCCAAGAAGTTTCTTCAGCTCCAACAGGATAGTGGAAATTCTAATTTTACAATCCTTAATTTACAATTCTTATTTTAAAATACAGTTTGGGGAGGATTTCTTTCGGCTGTAGCACCAACAATAAACACACATGCATTAATTCCAACAAGATTTCTTTCTAAGCAATCAAATCCAAAATCTATGTTGGATGTCAGATGCTGCTTATCTCTACCTTTGCTTTTATCTGTATTTATATTCTTTGCCTCTTTGAGCAATACATTGAGCGATGTTGTTCATTAGCCAGGGACAGGCAGGATCTCGATTCCTGAGCAAGAAGGAAGAATACAAAATTAAAAATTAAAAACGTAACCTAATGGGAATCATGCTGCTGTTACCCACCTGCTACTTGAGGCCATTGATTCTGGTGGGGGGGGGATCTTTTTTGCTTCATTTTGCAAGAATGGTTTTAAAACTTTGGTGTCTTCTCTTCTGCATCTTGCAGAAAATTCTGCAGACCTGAATTCTCCTACCTGCCGATTCCATTGTTCATCCAGGCAGAGGTGGCACAATGCCAATCGGTTATGCAATCCCAAGAAGTAGACTCAAAGGGTGACAAGAGTACATGAAAGCGCATGAAATATAGATGGGTGGAAATTTAAGGAATGTCAGAAATATTTAATATTTAACAA